>JBBPQV010001346.1:0-10702 GCA_038092675.1 Boletus rufocinnamomeus | reverse complement strand
AAACCCTTGTACCCTGGGTCAAGGGTTTACCATATCCGTTGTAGTCAGAAGACTGCCAAGGATATTAGTAATGATGTAGTAAGAATACTGCCATCTAGACCCGGGTTGAGGGTATGAAGTCATAGGTCTAGGCATATGACATATGAGTCTAGCCTGTGTCACATGTCAAATGATCATGTGCAACCAAAGAATATGAGTAGTGTAATAAACAGATAATATGGTGAAGTGAAATATAAAGAAATAAACCATATTTCCAACAGTATTCACACCCGATGCGGGGTCGCCTTCCCAGACTTGCCAGTGGTCCACCCTTCCGCATTGCGACGAAATGCCAAGTCGGACGGTGGACGTGGGCGATGGTTGAGTCGGCTTGTACCGGTATCATTTGAGAACAGCGTCGTGCTAACTTGACATGGTAGATGCTACTGATAACTTGTATGCTTGGGCGATACTTTACGCCGAGGGAACGGGGCAACCTGGATTTCAGTACTCTCCGGGAACTAAACAATATCTTGACCATCTGACTGGCCCAACCAATAGTAATATATGAATTCATCTTCAAACATCTCCCTTAGCAACTCATACTGAACAGGATGTCCGATCGAGCTACAGCAAATCGGATACGTTACAGTGAGGGAGGTAGATGAGATCGAGCAATCAGTATATTCGTGTACGTGAAGAGAACGGTACTACAATACGATCAACTTGAAAGAATGTAGATCATGCATCACGGAAGGGAAGAAAGAGGAAGAGAAGGTGGGGAAAGCATATAGTATAAAGATGGCTCTCCCCGCACTGATCAAGCGAAATTCAGGATCCACATCTCAGGTCCAGCCTTGGTGCTCGTACGGGATTTGGAAATTACGGAGTAGATGATGGACACCCTCCCTTTCTTTTTTCAATCCCTTCCCTCTCTCTTGATCTTCTTGTCTCTGTCGCGCGCGTTCTCTGTTTCTTGGCTATATTATTATGGGGCTGAGTCGGCGGGTCGGGTCGTCTTTGACCATTCTCTTTTGATATTCATGTTGGGCTTCTGTGTGGATTATTCCAGCGAATAGTTTCCCTCTTTACGTGTGGCATACTAGGCTGAGGAACATGTTGTGTCCGAGGTCCGCGATGATCATATCCATAAGCTGCCCATCTACCATATACACTCTCGCGGAGATATCATACTTTACATGACGGAAGCTGGCGTGATCGTGATCAGATTGTCCACCATTGTCACCCGGAAGCCGAAGGCAAGATCCTGACAGTGTAATCTGACCTCACAAGTGAACGTAACGCACGATCATGATGCCCCGTAAAAGTGCAGTACTACAGAAGTCGAGCCAACGATGCATAGTTCGGCACCTTGGTCGCAAGACGGCGACATGTATCATGCATTCCACGAATAGTAGTGAATCCGTATCGTCGCCTAACCAACTCGATCATCACTCCACAACCTCGTCCTGTGGTGAAGTCATGATCAGCCGGAAGATGCAGTACAGTCGATAACTGCCACATACCCTGCAGGAACGACACCAATCACCCCGGCGTACGGTACAGCCATAACATATCCAGTGGTGGCAACCCGAGCATTGCACAATACCATGTTCCGGGTTTAAGCAGCACTCGTTGCACATGCCCACCTTACATTCCACACATTGTTCATTAGTGTGAACAAGCTGTGAAAGCTCGCCCTTCCCCCCGACGTCCCCCTTCTCTCGAACCTGACAGCCAACACAGACACCACCCTGACCACAGATTGCACAAAAGGGACAGTATTGGCATCCATCTAGTTCCTTGCAATATGTCCCTCCACAACGACGACACGAGATTAATCTAGGATCATGGGAAGAATCAACCACAGAACAGGTGTCGCATAACCATGTGGAACCACAGGTACAGCGTTGGCCCTCGTGTTCAGTGATGCACTCTGGACAGTAGGCAGCATCAACCGAGTAGTGAATGAGACAAGTTGCATTGTTTGGGCAGGGAAGGGTTCCACCACGACTGCACCCTTGCCAAGCATCTACATGGGCAGAGTCAACACAGGACCTGCATGGGCCGAGCATTGGTGAATGTGACCGCACGATTGACTCGCCGTTGAGGGAGAGCCTCTCGTGGAACAGCTCAGCCAGTTCCTCTGTGCCAGGTTCCGGATGGATAATTCGCCCAGGACACCAGTCCACATCATAACTACAGCACCAGGAGTTGCATGCTGGACAGCGGGCAAAGGAGGGGATCGTGTCTTGGTCCTCTGAATCTAGACACTCGTGACATACCATGGTTGCATGCTCTTCACATTGTTCGCAGTCGACAACTTGCGAGCCTGCACAGTCCATGTTTGAGCATGCAACAGTGGCGTCACATTCCGAGCAACTCCGCAGAGGGGAGCGACAGAGCGGGCAGGTCAGCAAGTTGACTTCGACAAGAGGACTCGTATCATGAATGACGTCGTACTCGATCAATGTGTTGCTGTAGTCCTGAATTCTCGTCCGAGTCCAGTGAGCGGCTCAGTGTATATATCGATAGAAAACGCTCACTTGTACCCTTTTCAAGACGTGGTCCGCATATGCTTTGAGTTTGGCCGCCCGGCCCGAACCCTTGGGCAAGCTCCACTTCGGATTATGAATCAGAATACTTTCTATGTCGATGTGATACTCGAAATGGGGGGAAGAGGTATATACTGAAAGAAAGACTCGAGAGAGTTCGGAGAGATCATGGGTGTGCTGGAAGCAAAATGATTGCTCCTCGAGCGCCTCTGGGTCTTCACGGTCAATGATCTTAAGCGAAACAAGAAGTTTTTTGAATGGTTTGCACCACGGAGCGACGTCCCAACCACCATGATACGCGGAAAAAGACGTGATGGGAGGAGTCGGCATCTGAGGAGCGGCAAGTACTAAGTAGTGCAGAAAAAAAGAGGCTCGTCGACTAATCCTCCGCGTGGTGGTGCCACACACTGTAACTGTTGTTCGGCTAGAACTTCAACTCCCCCCAAGCTCGCGAACCCGACTGCTTTGGTATTTCAAACAATAATTGCACGCCATTATGCTTAATGAGACCTTCCTTGATATCACTCTTGTGATCTGTGATTGTGGCATTCAGCGCCGAATGCTTGCCCCTCCGGACAATTCCTTCGTTTGCATTTCTGAGACAGAGTCCGACGTTTATTTTCCTACAAAACGCACTGCCAGTGCATGTCATAGCTCGGGACCTAAGATGATATTGTTGACGTGGTCCTGGCTTATCCCAGCGTTGCAAGAAAATCTGGTAACTGGTTCGTATTCGCACCGATCCCCTCCCCTAGACTCGGCCCGGTCTACCCTCCCGCATTGCGACGAAATGCCAAGTTGGACAGTGGATGAGGACAAACGTTGGGTCGAGCCCGTGCGTAGTATCATTTATTTAAGAACAGCATTGCGCCAACTTGACATGGTAGACGTTGTTGATAACTTGTACGAGATCATACATCACACGCGCATATTCAAAGACCTACAGGATTTACGTCGGTCACTTCAGATTGTGAAGCTCTTTAATGTTGCATCTTTTTGACTGTTAAAATTCCTTATCTCGCTTTCACTAACTTCGGTTTTAACTCTATTTCAACGTGCGGACGGAGCGAATCCGTTAGCCAACTGTGACAATCCTTGCCTGCTGCCTGGACCTCTCCAAACACGAACAAGAGTAGAAGGCTATCTTCTGACCCCGAAGAAAAACCGAAAACATCGTACACAGACTAGCAACTTAGTAAAAGGGAGTACTATATAACACAATGATAGGAATAACTACATGCCAGGTCCTCATCTTGTTTTCAGGGGTTTTCGTCCATGTGATGATGTCCAGCCTGAGTGTTGTCGCGAAAGTAAGAGGAAGAGGGTGGGAAAAGACGTAGCACTGGCATAAAGGTAACTCTCCCCGCCCAGTGATCAAGCGAAATTCAAGAGCCACACGTCAGGTCCAACCTCGGTGCTCGACAACCCCATGAACTGCGTTCGGCCTCGCAAAAAGTCCACCCGCTTTACACCCTTTTGGTACTGTTCATCGGTGGCATCCTTTGATGGCGCACGCCTACAGCGGACATGGAACGCGATCGCTATGTCATCTTTGAGCTCCTGCGTTGGCAGGTTGTTGTACTCGGATGGGAGCACAGGATAACGAAGGAAGCGGTACAACGCTTCGAGGAGGTCGCGGACCGAAACAAAATGTTTCGTGGGCGGGATGGTCAGCCGCCATGGGAATTGGTCAATGATGAGTGTCATGGTGGGCATGCTGGGTTGTGTTGCTGCTTCCTCGAGTATGCTGGCAGGAAGTCCTGAGGAGGATGTGTGTACTATGTTGGAGGTGAGGGTGTGGGGAGGGAAAGAGGCATCATAGATGATGGGTGGGATGTGGGAATGGAATGCAAAGAGAGGATGGATAGCAACAGGGCTATCAAGGAGGGGCAGTGATGCATAGTCATTCTGTGGAGGGGTGGAAAGCCCAGTGTTGGAGGTCCAATCAGAACATGAGTCTGTGGTAGGAGATGGGGGTCCATAAGTTACTCCAAGCTCATCAGAGACAATATAAGTGTCAGTTATGCACTGAAGGTTCACAGAGGAACCATGCACATAAGGTCCCCTGTCTGATGCAGAATCACTTGCCAGGTTGCTGGGCAGGTGTGATTGATCAACAACAGGGTGAGTTGTTGATCTATGTTCCTTATCTCTTAGATAGACAGCATCTGAGACTAATGAGCAATTGTGGCAACACGAAAATGTCATTCTTACCATTGTGTGTAACTACAGAATAGTGCACTGGCACTAATGCTTCTAGATAGTTCTCCAGGTCCTCCAGTGTCCATGATTGTCCCTGTATCATGATGATTAAAATATGAGCATATAAGAAAAGGATTCCTCACCCCTTCAAGTGATTTAAGCATTGCAATCCACTGACTATCATGGGTCACAGCAATTTTTGCAAATGGTTCCTACATCAACATGAGTATAACCACTAGATATATTGATCCAAGATGCCACAAACCTTTGTCAATAGATACTGATTGATAATTTCTGATGGATGGAATGCCTAGTAAGTGAACATGCCAGTGTTAATCTAGATCCAAACTGGTGCTGAAGAATGAAATGTACCTGTGATATTTGTGGTACATGCTGGATTATCACATTGCTCTTGGGGGCCTCTGTCTCTGTTGTGGTCGAGCTCCCTGCCAGTGAATCTAGGAGCCGAGTGGGGGAAAAAAGCATGCCAAGCAATCCAGCCTCTCGTTGTTCACTCGGTCCTTGCTCAGAGAGATTGGGTGTGACTGTTATTCCACGTATGAAAACAGTTTGGTTATTTCGCCCTTGACGGTCCGGTGGGGGGCCAATCTTGTGCTTGAAACGACCTGCAGGCTGCCAAACTGAGGCTTCCCGTATAGTTCGTTCATCTACTTCCATCAACGTACAATGCACACGGACTGGGTCAGTATTCGCAGCCGTCCGCATGCTGAATGATGCAATGGACCATGAACACGTTTTGTAGAACCCAGTGAGCAGGTAGATCGAGTTGGATCGCGGCCATCCAAGGCGATCTCGAAAACGTTCGAGCCAATCCGCCCCATGCTCCCTCGCATGGTTCTCGAATAGTCGCCTGTGATGAAGTCCAAGCTCAAATGATTGCGCCCCTTGAGGTAAGATAATATGTGCTCCATCATCAGATAAGGTGGCGCCATATTGAGTTGTCCTACGACTAGCCGCGCAGTCAGATGTTGTTGTACGATTGTGGGATGGAGTAGGCATACGTGATATTACCGACGTCAAACACGTCCAATTGGTCAACCTCCCACGGTGTTTCAGGGGACGAGACCACCTGGCGAGGCAAGAGGTCTTCACCGTCGCAGCGAACTTCGTTCTCCTGGATCGGTGGGAAGTTGGGTAGGGAACCGGGACTTCCTGGAAGGGATTCGAGGATATTGAAGAAAAAGTCGAATCGACCTCGTTCATCGACGGTGCCAACGTCCCCGATCCTGAGGCCGACACTCCGGCGAGCTTGTGGCAATAGGCATGGGTCGGGATTCCACAAAGGATAGCCCTGCGGGAACAGATGTTTTGCAAGCGCTGCCTGCGAGGAGAGGAGGGGTTGAGAGGGAGGCATTGACATAGCTGATCTGAGCGAAGGGAGTGAGAGATGAAAATATTCGAGACCTCCTTACTGTTCGCACTCCTATATCGTCGCTGCGCTCCTGTTCGATTTCGGCTCTTGCGTCATCATGGCAGGATAGATTTCTCACACGGCGCTAATTACCAATTTGCTTTTGCTTGTTTCCAAAGCACTTGCCAAATCTAGTTGCACCGACGCAGGCGGAGCAGAACGTGATAGCGAAATGCCAGTAACGACGAGGAAGCATAGTGACAACAACACACAGCTAGACAAACGCAAGCGATAGAAACACCATAACTACGTCACAATATACACTGGCACTACTCCAGCATGGATATCCCTCGCGAAGTCAATCCGCGATTCAAGTGTTGAAATAATGATTTCGTGTTCGGCAGCGACTCGCTTGAACTCTCCATCGAGTTGTCGCTTGGGCAAGAGCGCATGGAATAGTTGCTGCAGACGAACGACAAGACGCAACGCGGGTATAGTCATCCACCGTGCTGGCGGGTGGAGCCTGCAATGGCGAAGGTTCTGGCCTCGGCGTCTCGGACTCAGAATTGGACTCGGACTCATCACCATCCGATACGCTTCTTGTTCATTAAGTTCAGGGGCTAACCACTTCGCTAGTGCTTCGTATGCCTCTGTATCAATGTGCCCTACCTCCCCGTTCTACTCTTTGGACGTCTCACCGACTCTCACGGCTGGTGTATCCACGTCCATCCTCTATTCCGCCTTCGAGTCGTGGCTGGTCTCCTCCGCCAACTCTCTGACGATCCCGTCCTCCGATCTCTCGACCATCTTTGGTCGTGCGACACTTATTAATGGGTTCGTCGCTACAGGTGCTGGCGTAGTAGGTAACCAATTGGTATCATTTACGAGATCGTTTGCATCGCCGTTCGTTGCAAGTGGAGGGCTGCTCGTTCTTGCATATTTCGTGATCAGGCCAAGCATGGAAAATCGTGCGCAACGGTGAGTACCATCTTCAGTGGTTACGCGTACGATGTCGGAAACGCTGACGGTGCTGGGCTCCGTACACCTGCAGATCCTATCTTGTTGGTGATCGGCTTGACTCAGACGTGCTTCGAAGGCTCGATGTACCTCTTCGTCTTCGTCTGGGTGCCGTCGTTGCAAGAAGCCTCTCCTTCCTTCCCTACGGTGACCCTACCCCTTGAGTACATCTTATCTTCGTTCGTGATATCGATTATGCTTGGTTCGCTTCCATATACCGCCATCACTTCATATACTCCTCCGCCCTCGCTCTGGTCGCATCACGAATCCTCCTTGACCCTCCACGCCAATTAAGCAGCCTTGTCTGTGCCGTGAGTGCGCTTGAGTGCGCTAGCACTCGCCCTCAGCACACGCTCAAAGAGCGAGCGCGTGCATTTTTGGGCATTCTGTGCTTTTGAAGCATGTGTTAGCATGTACTACCCCGTACAAGGGATGTTGAGAGGGACATTGCTCTCGAACGAACGCCGCGCTACGGTCAGTCTTTCGTCTCTGTATTCATGTTTCGCATCCTTTGTTCATGTCGTTCCGTTTTCCTTTACAGCTGTTGGCACTTTTCCGCGTCCCGCTGAACGTCTTCGTCGTGGCGTCTCATGACGGGTGTCTCGTCCGCCCGGGATGCAGTCCTCTCTGCAAGTTTGTTGATGTTGGAATTTTCAGCGCTCATGACCGCCTTTGTGGTCGTTTCGAAAGTGGACGACACGACGGGTCTGGAGGCAAATATCCGGCCAGCATAGTTTGTCAACGCACGAAACGGCGCACGATCGGTATTCAGTCTCACACTCAGTATTATATACGAGCCCCGTGGTTCTGGTCGTGTCGAAGACAGAAGTATCACGTTCTTCTAATCTTGAACAATGTGTCATTCCAACTCTTGGTTCCTACAGTACATATCCCTACAAATTTTGTTTAAATTCGATTTCATGTCATGGACTTTTTTTGCATGGCGTTTACTCTTGTAGACTCGGCTCGGACGGTGAGATAGATTATATTATTTTTCGACGCAGGACGCGTGTGCTCTACTACGCGTGATGACAGGTATGGTTCAAGGTTGTAATGGTAGTCCTAATCCCGCACGTGGCTGCGTCAGACAAGTAGATGTATTTGACCTAAGTTGTACAGGATGTGATGAGAATAAGAGGAGGACAAACTAAGGAGAGACAGACAAAGGCAGGAGTACTATAACTAAAGAGAAACAACAATAATCATGCAATAGGTGAGTGAGACAAGACCAGGCTGGACTATGGGCCAAGGACAACAACCAAAATCAGGTGGGGTGATAACAGGGTGACATTTTAAGCCAAGTGTGTTGGTGATTCATTATGATGTTCTTTGTCCAAGTCTCTCAAATAGACAACATCTGAGAGGGATGAGCAATTGCAACAGCATAGAAATGAGTCATTCTTACTATTATGTGTAACTACAGAATAGTGCATGGGCACTAATGCTTCTAGATGGTTCTCCAGGTACTCCTGTGTCCATAATTGTTCCTGGATCACGACAATTAAAATATGAGTATACAAAGAAATGATTCCTCACCCCTCCAAGCAATTTCAGCATTGCAATCCGATGACTGTCATGGATCACAGCAAACTTTGCAGATGGTTCCTATATTAGCATGAGTATAACTATCAGATACTTCAATGCAAGGTGCTACAAACTTTTGTGAATAGATATTGATTAATGATTTCCGATGGATGGGACAACTATTACGTGGATGTGTTAGCCTAGATCCAAACTGGTGATACAGAATGGAATGTACCTGTGATATTTGTGGTACATGCTGGATTATTATGTTGCTTTTGGGAGTCTCTGTTGTGTTGGTTGAGTTCCCCACCAGTGAATTTAGGAGCCGAGTGCGGAAAAAAAACTTGCCAAGCAACCCAGCCTCTCGTTGTTCACTCAGTCCTCGCTCGGAGAGATTGGGCGTGATTGTTATTCCACGTACGAAAACGGCTTGGTTATTTTGCCCTCGACAGTCTGGTGGGGGCCCAATCTTGCGGTCAAAACGACCTGTAGGCCGCCAAACAGAGGCTTCCCGTAGAATTTGTTCATTTCTTTCCACCAATGTACAACGCACGCGGACTGGGTCAGTATTCGCAGCTCCCCGCATGCTGAATGATGCAATGGACCATGAACACGTTTTATGAAACCCAGTGAGTATGTAGATCGAGTTGGACCGCGGCCATCCAAGGCGATCTCGAAAACGTTCGAGCCAATCTGCCCCGCGCTCCCTCGCAACGTTCTCGAATTGTTGCCTAAGGTAAAGTCCAAGCTCAAACGATTGTGCCCCTTGAGGTAAGATAATATGTGCTCCGTCCTCAGACAGGGTGGCACTATATTGAGTCGTCCTATGACTACCTGCGCAGTCAGATGTTGTGCGATTATGGGAAGGAGCAAGCATACGTGATATTAGGGTCGTCCGACACATCCGATTGGTCAACCTCCCATGATGTTTGAGGGGACGAGACTACCTGGCGAGGCGAGAGGTCGTCGGCTCCGCAGCAAATGGCATCGTCCTCCTGGATCTCTGGGAAGATGGGTTGGGAATCACCGGCACTTCCAGGAAGGGATTCAAGGATATTGAAGAAAAAGTCAAATCCCCCTCGTTCATCGACGGTGCCAACGTCCCCGATCCTGAGGCCGACACTCCGGCGAGCTTGTGGCAATGTGGAAGGGTCGGGATTCCACAAAGGATAGCCCTGCGGGAACAGATGTTTTGCAAGCGCTGCCTGCGAGGAAAGAAGGGGTTGAGAGGGAGGCATGGCTGATGAGTGGAGGGAGTGAGAGATGAAAATATTCGAGACCTCCTTACTGTTCACACTCTTGCGTCATCATGGCAGGATAGATGCGGCAAATAATAATGATTTAGTTATTTTGCGGTTCTCACACGGCACTAATTACCAATTTGCTTTTCTAGTTGGGTCTTTCACGACACAGGCAGGGCGGAATGCGATAGCGAAATGACGACGAGGATGCAAAGTGACAACAACATACAGCCAGACAAACGCAAGTGATAGAAACACCATAACTACGTCACAATATCCACTGGCACTACTCCAGCATGGTCCATATATCCTTCGCGAAGTCAATCCGCGATTCGAGTCCTGGAATAATGACTTCGTGTTCGGCGGCGACTCGCTTGAACTCTCCATCGGGTTGTTGCTGGGGCAAGAGTGCATGGAATAGTTGCTGCAGACGAACGACAAGACACAATGCCCGGGTATAGTCATCCATCGTGCTGGTAGGTGAAGCCTGCAATGGCGAAGGTTCTGGCCTGGGCGTCTCGGACTCAGAATCGGACTCGGACTCATCACCATCCGATACGCTTCTTGTTCATTAAGTTCAGGGGCTAACCACTTCGCTAGTGCTTCGTATGCCTCTGTATCAATGTGCCCTACCTCCCCGTTCTACTCTCTGGACGTCTCACCGACTCTCACGGCTGGTGTATCCACGCCATCCTCTATTCCGCATTCGAGTCGTGGCTGGTCTCCTCCGCCGACTCTCTGACGATCCCATCCTACGATCTCTCGACCATCTTTGGTCGTGCGACGCTCGTTAATGGGTTCGTCGCTACAGG
>JBBPQV010001345.1:0-10712 GCA_038092675.1 Boletus rufocinnamomeus | reverse complement strand
TGGGGCGGAATGGTCATCTCTGATGCTAACGTGACGTATTCGCATGCATGCACTGTCGTGTGTAGAACAAAGCTGGCGTAGATGCATTGATCTCAGCCCTCGCCAAACTCGAACCAGCCAAGACATTGCACATCCTTGTGAACAATTCCGGCGCGACATGGGGATCTCTTTTCGACGCCGTCCCCGAGGACAAGGGCTGGGATAGCATCATGGCCTTGAACGTGAAGGGCCTCTTCTATTGTGAGCCCCCCCCATTATCCTTGGTCGCACCCTCTCTGATTCTGACTTGTGATGTTCAGTGTCTGCGGGGTAAGTTCCTACGACTCATGGTCTGTGGGATAACGATTGAGATGTCATGTACTGGAGGCTATCATCGTGGCTCGCCAAGGAGGCGACTGCTGTGGACCCCGCCCACATTGTCAACATTTCATCGACTGCGAGTGTCACTGCAAACGTCGAAGGTCTATTGAGCGCCGACGGTAGCGGAACATACAGTTGTCAGTCATGCACCTCTCGCATTCATTAATTCTACATCCCCCTCACACCTCCTATTGGCAGACAATGTTAGCAAGGCAGCAGTTAACCATCTCACATCGATATTGGCGGTCAAACTAGGTCCTCAGAAGATCATGTATGTAGCATTCTGTGTGTCCTGCGTGTGTCGTTTATCACTGACTGACACAGGGTGAATGCAATTTGCCCCGGGTACGTTTACTGAAGCCTGGACTTTCTCAGATATCTGAGGTGTTATGCAGAATATTTCCCACTAAGATGACAGCATTTGGCTTCAAGTCCGCGGGTGAAGAAAAGATTGCATCTCTACAACCAACTGGTATGGTCTTAGCTGAGCGGGTATCTCCAATGAATCATGTGTTTTTCTAGGACGGTTTGGCCACCCCTCGGATCTTGCTGGAATTACACTGTTCCTCTGCTCTCCCGCCAGTGCACATGTCACTGGTGCTCACATTTTGCTTGATGGAGGAGCAACACTCTCCGGTCAGAGGATTGCGCCACAGGTGAAGTTGTAGGAGCAAGGAATGTATCACTACGTGTACAGCGGAAATCCAAGGATCAAGCTTAAGTTTTGGTTCGGGATCTTCTTTCCATAATCTTGGATAGGACATCATCCCATCGATCAAAACATGAATATTTGTCAAAAACATGTACACCAAACAGAAAACAAGAATAGAGGGAAGGCACGAAGGATACCTCAAGGCAGGGCGGACTTGGCGTCGTCGCTCGTCTCGTTTAGCGCGGTCGTCATCTTGACAGGTGTCCATATAGAACTTCGGCCCCAGTAAATGAATCTTGATTGTTCGAGCACGCCACGATACAAGTCATCGCTAAATCCGACGCAGTGCAGACCGATGCAGGCTACGCGCAAAGCCCCCGCGGCATAGAGCTGGGGCGTTTCGTAGTGATTTTGAGGCGATACGTTCTTCCGGCCGGCCAAAGTTTCCCTGACGATCGCTTGGGTCGTCTATGAAAACGACTCTGTCCACACGGCCAGATCTTCGAAAACAACTAAACGGTTTTACCTCGGGCAAAAGGGCCTCCCATTCTTGAACAGTAAGGTCGTCCATCCTGAAAGCCTTGTAGGTACCAGCATAATACCACTTTCCGTCCTTATTATAAAAGCACTCTAGCAAAACGACTGGTCAGGCTGGGACCTAGAACAACGCGTCACCTCACCCGTCGGCTTGTTCATCTGACCAATTACATCAACAGTGGTCCAACGGTGTGCTGTCGCGACGCGCGGATTTGTGCTGCACTTGAAGACCGGCGTGAGGAAATATCCATGCTCTTCCCTGTCGGGACACCAGTATGTCGTCAGCTGAGACAAGACTTCATAATTTTTAAGTCTGGCCGATTATTAGTTAATAGTTGATTGATTCCGAGATCCGAGTTCAAAGATCGAGGAGATGAGCGATTAGATAACCCCAGAAGAAAGTCCTTACAAATCCTTGAGAGACTTGAAGATGTTAGTATCACGAATAAAACTGGGCGCAGACTTACGCCAGATGCATTTCCGAGGAACTCGTGGAGCGTATAAGGAGGACGAATCATGATTGGCTGCAATGCATCATCCGGAATACCCGACGGTAAAGGAAGAGTCGCTAACATTGCTTGTCGAGCGGCGATCGTCCGTTCGGCTGGAGTCCCTTCCTCGGAGGTGGGGAAGGAGATCTGTAAATAGAGAATGATTCCCGCAACATGAGACGCATATATGCACTCACTTGACTCTCTTCGTCATCAGACGGTGTTGGAGTGGTGAGAGTATACGGTTCCCTGACTAGCGCAGAGCTATTGATGTAAAGCTGTCTACGATAAGCGGAATTGCTTTGCAGGCCATCGCCAAGCTTGTCGGGTGTGCTCGGAGGTTCACTTGCCACTCCTCTGGGGGTATCTGGATTCCCCTGTGCCTGTTCCATCCATTGTTAAGATTCGAACGACAGAATAAACAACAATACTTGCCCGAGTCTCTGCTAATTCTTCGAATACTTGACCCGGGTCAGACCGCGGCGTTCCAGGAGGTTCCAAAACAATTTCAAAACCACTCGAATTCGTGTTCGCCGGGGTCGAGGCTCGTTTGAACACTTCCAGTTCTTGCTCCAGGCGCAGTATCGTCGCTGCCTTTTGGCGAACGGAAACGCACGCGTCCTCGAGGTGAGCCACTACATTATCCCGCGCAGCCAACGCCTCTTCCACGCGTAATTTCTCCATCTGGACAGCGAGCAGCATGTCCGCCACATCTGTGGCGGGGATTGGATCCTGTCCGTCGTTCGACGGGGATAGAGAAACCGCATGACAGGTAAGGTAATATAACAATGAAGGTTGAAAGTCACCATAGATGGGTTAGCCAGGCCACAGCCTGCTTCCCTGGCGAGTTGGTTCTCCAGATTGTTTCTACTCTCGTACTTGGTGTCTCTGGGCAGATAGGGGCGGACTTGCAAGCTGTCATTAATATAGCGGAGATTGAATATGCCTTCCTACTGCATCTCCGCTCCGTGCCGCATCCTGCAATCGAACACTTCAAGTTGGAATTCCTTGCCAAGACTTTGACCGTGATACGATCGTCCCGGTTCTCTGAATATCTGCACCGACAAACGTACAAGGAAAACATCCACTACCGTATATTTAGGACCTAGTAGACATTGACATGGTTAGACGAGCTGGCATGAGGAATCCTATCTGTAACATTAATGGTGACGTGACCAGGGACTGGTCTGTTCACCCCAAATATCTTTCGCCGGTCCCATGGCGAAGCCTGAGAAGAGTCTGTGACGCCACCACCAGATATCCCATAGTGCAACCCAATTCGACCAATGACCATGGACGCCAAAAACGCTGCAAATTTCAACGCCTCCTCCTCCGTCGGAGGGTGTTCAGCCGTAGGGCCGCTCCGGGACGCATTCTGAATGCAGCCCAATGGCCAGTTTGAGGTGGTGCCTTGCTGCGGACGCGCGATGGGTATAAGATGGCCAACAACTTCATTCGTGATGGCCGAGACGCTTTTCCCATCGCTCCCGAGAGATGCTCTGTACTGGCGATCCCGTGGATTGTCGCGAAAGTCCAACATCAACCAACGCAAGGCCTTTGTTTCATCCTCCTCGCAGTTCATTACGATTGTGGCGATAATACGCCAGAGCGCTTCGTATGCCGGAAGAATGCGGTCCAAGGAAGACGGGAATTGGTCGCATGGAAGCCATTGATACAGGATGCTCTCGACTTCGGGAGGGAGCGTGATTTCCCCTTGCCTATCGCCGTAGAAGTCCGCTAATGCCCCCGTAACCCGCTTGACGTTCTCAAACGCGAGTGCATCGGGATCCACACCCAGAAACACAACCGAAAATACACGAAAGGTGATGCAGCGGAAGAATGAGGGAAGATCGATATCGATCTCGCGAACGAGGTATTTCTCAATGCCTGCCTCTGATTCACGAATGAGGTTTTTCCACCTAGACGAGCTGAAATTATCCTGTTAGACGTGATCTTTCTCTACATGCCAGTCTAAGCACCTATTGTTCTCATCTCTTAGGGGAATGTTCATGGTGGTGGTGGGTGATTGTCCTTCAGGCGTCGTCGGCGCCTAAAAAAATCGTGTTAACGCCCAGCGCGCGAATATAAGAAAGCGATTCGAACACGTGCAATCAGATCGATGGTTCTGGCTCTGGTTGCATGTACCCTAACCACCTTCAACACGGTCGGGACAAGGATCACCAAGAGAAGCAACAACAGAAACAAGAAGTTTAACGACGACATGGCTCAGAGGTGCGTCGCTCCATCCTGTGCTTTGGACCCGCCTACATTATAAACGTTTTCGCTGCTCTTATCTTTCATAGTAACCTTCGACTTGGACACCACATGCGACCCCTCCACAAGTAGGTATGTATTCCGCTGCCGACTTAATGTCATTAATATTGGACGTCAGACATATAACTCTGTTGAGAGGCTTGCCGCCAGGGTCCTGGGTTGTCCCATTTCAAGTTTTCGTAGGGCAGGCTGCGGACTTCCAATTACACAGGCACGTCTATGATACGGCTCCATCTGGAGTAAAGCAAATATACTAGAACCCTTAAGGAAAGTACTGATGTATGGTGGTCTCGAACCTGCCTCTGCTGACATACCAGGAACTCAAAAGAGGCTAGTTCGAGACTGACTTAAGCCTTGCTTCCTGCCCTCTCCGGAAACGGACAGCATGCATGCGAACTTGCTACCCGTTCTGGCTTCCCGAGTTGATGCCTTAGGGCTCGCTTTCGGCCGGGATCATATGGTCAAGTCACCAGATAGCCTAGAATTGCTTCTCGGCGCTACAGACATACTTTGGTGGTCAGCCCTCCCGCTTTGCGGCCATTTGGTGACTTCCTTCACTGCCTACAGGGCCCGTCGTGTAGGATTGCAAAGTTCGTTTCGCACCCATATCCAAGGACCCAATCATTGATTTGAACAAACAGGATAACTGTTGCACCGGAGGAAATTCATACGTGCTCAAGGGCCGCATGGCCTCGATGCAGCCACCAACCCCGTGTTTGATATTTTCGCACTGGCGGTATAATATCTCCGGTGCCAGTGATGGCATAGGAGTCATTGCTTCCAGCCCACCGCCAAGTGGCTGTTCCCGCCAATTTTCGAATTCGGTATCGGGGTACGTCCAGGCACGTGTTCTGGACTGGGGACAGCCTTTTTAAGTTTGTCCACTCCGGTTGCTTCGTCCACTTCCATTGTCTCCACTTCCATTGCTCCAGCTTCGCCCGTGAATGCTTCTGACCCCAAATTTTATAGTGATGTCCGATTTAACAAAACATCCAGCGGTGCAAGGGGGTAATCGCTGTGTTTTTTATATTGATTTCATTCATCTTCAAGTGGGCATGCGCAGTCGAACAGTTCGACAAACCTTTAGAAGCACTGCCTTCCTGTTCCATTGCAAGATTGAATGGTCCATGAAATGAAGTGACATCCAACATCAGAGGTGGCGATATAGGTTAGTCCTCAGTCCCGCTTAAGTTAGGGTTGGGTTGCCGCAGGCGAATAGCTCAAACACGCGCTGGAGGCTCGAGGAATGTGCGTCACCGTTATCCTAACGAGAATCCCTGCCCCTCGGTGGAAATCTCTCTCACGTCACCCAGCATGCGCAGCGTCTCATTCAGATTCAAATTGCTACCTGAGGCCTGAGGTCTGGACCATCGATAATCACCGTCCGACGATCTTCCCGATATTTACTCGTCCCGATCTAGTATTCCTCAAACAACCTCGATTTCGCTCCCCTCTCGTACAACCGCTTCGAACGTCGAACTGATACCGACACTTCGCGTGGTCCTTGCTTGCTTTCGGGTCTGGAGACGTCGGGAGACCGTATGCCCTGCTCATTTTCATCTCTAGGGTTCATCCCGTCAGATCGTGCCTTTTTGGACGGAGGTGCGTCATCCGCGCAAAGGCTGTGCTCCATGGGTCGTTTGGACTTCATCAAACGTAAACGCGTCGGTCTGGACTCTGAGAACGTGTTGACGACGAGTGGGAGCGGAATCGGGACGCGCGGTTTCGTATTCATCCTCGTCTGGGTCCAACCGCCATTTCCAATTTGGGCTTCGTATGCCGATGCATGGTCAGGGTTGGCATCGACGTCGGCATCGTTGCGATCTGTGACGGAGAGAGTCCAGCGGGATGGCGGGCAGCCTTGCGAGTCCCGGCGTGTTTGATAGGGTTTGCCGAGGAGCGTGCGGGGTACGTTGGGTTTGGTTTGGGCGGACGCGGACTGACTGAGCATGGATGGAAGCGCGGCGGAGAAGGCGAATAGGCATGCGAGCGCGAGGATAAGGACCGCGGGGACGGCCTTGGTCATGGTGGGTGATGGGTACGCTGTGCCAGTCAGCGTGGATATGATGCTCGATCGTTGGGACGTTGGGTGCTTCAAGGCTGTCCTGACTCACGAGCGGTGGTGCAGTGCGGTGTTGCGTGTGATTCGATTGAATGTGTTACAGAAACACGGCCAGCGTGTCGTTTCGAACTAGGCGATGTGTAGTGTAGGTGGTCAAAGGTAGGGAGAAGTTGAACATGACTCTTTGGTTGACGCGCCGGGGTCACGTGTTTTGATTTTTAATGGCATGGGTACAATATACGTGTTGAACAGAAAGTCGCATTGGCGTGAATGCACTCAGAGATAGGGCGGACCATCCAATGACTGCGAAAGGGTATACAGGTGCGGGTGACGCACGAGTGTCGGAGAGGAGAGGTCAGCCTAAGAGCGGTGAGGAATAAACAAGGGCACTCTACATATCATGAACCCCGTCATGATCAAATATGAACGCTTGATGACCCAGTCATCGCCGCGTACTCTCCGCGACCATTTCGCAGCCGCCACCTGCACCACCCAATTCCTTCGTCCATCTCTCATCTTCCGTCAATGCTGATTAATCCAACTTGTTCACAGGCAGGGTGAGAGAAGCGACCTCGCACCTTGCCTGTAACGATACCCTACCAAGACTCCAACACGCGTTCAACACGCGCTTTGAGCTCGCACGCCTTTTCCGCTCCGACAAGCGCTACCGCGTTGCGAAAGGACAACCAGAGGTATAGCACAAGTACCTTGTGCAGCCCTTCCAAATGCTTCGGCGCATCCTTACATGCACATGCATTTGCCCGACCGGGCATTATCCCCTCCATGGATCAGACCGTTGGATGAAAGAGAATTTTTGGATCGGAGTTTGTCGGATAAGAGGAGGTCCTTGGCATGCGTGTCGATAAACTGGGTCGAGTTGGTCTAATCAGATCCAGGCGGCGGTGAGGGAGGGAGGATGAATGTTAGAGATGTACGATGGTACATCGAGGAGTCCCTAAAAGGAGGCTCTGAGTGGGAGAACTTGGGAAACAACGTCCATCCAGTGACCTGGAGGATCCAAGACGGCACAGCTGAGATGGGGTTCCGGGAGGTGCGAGTGCCCGACAAAGGGTTAGTATATCTTCCTTGTGCAGTAAGGTAGAACGACGAGACCGCCAGGTTCAGTCTGCCACATGCGATTGCACAGCACAAGCCGGTCTGAATATCCCAGGATCCCACGAGAAATCACAGGTTACCCGGGAACCCCTTACCCATCTCACGAGAACACGACAAGACAATCGTCATTTTAGATCTGAGACAGGTCACCAATCAACGATGACTTTTGAAGCTCCAAAGGCATGAGACGTTCATACCAGTCGGAAACGAGCGAGCCATGCCCAGTGTCTGTGAGGATATCTCTAATAATCGGTACCACGGTCACCTCCCCATCAGGATGGATGATACGTGCGGCGAGACCCAACGCGGCATTGGTCCATGCAGAACTATGCTCAGGATCAGCGATCATCTATATCCCATCAACCACGGCCATTCGAGGGATCTGTCAAGGCTGGACACCGCCATCGAGCTCACGAGCGGTATGTTGTCCGCGACGATTCAAGACTCTTCCCGTGCGAAGCTTACACTCTCTTGCGTACTTGGCATAGCCATCTTTCCGAACGGTGGAACCCGTTTCGCCGGCGACGTCCATGTTGGGGGCCGTGTCGGGCTACGAGCCAAGTTCAGGCTCCATACCGGGGGGGAAGATTGATCCCATACTTAATTGCTTTTAGATATTGTGTGTGAAGAGACGCAATGGGCCAGTAAAGACCCGAGCTCGAGTAATGCTATATTGCACGTGGGTGGATGATGGGCGGAGCGAGTGGGGGAGAGGTGGTGACAGGGAACGAACGTGCTGGAGTACAAACGACTGAGCTTGCATGCAAACACGAATGTGAACGCGAAAACGCGGGCCAATAAGTTGGATGAATAGGGAAAGCGGGAATCGGAGCCGAACGAACCGTACCTAACATCGTAATGGCATAGGCTTGACCAATTGATGGCATGTCGGGTAAAAGGGATTCTTGAAACCTGCGCACCTTTTCTTTTTTTTCTTTGGTTTGTCTCACTGAGTCGATGCGTGTGGCCAGTCAAAGTGTCGTCAACGTTACGGCATAGAAAACTCGATTGGAAGGCAGCCCAATCACGAGGATATTACTTACCCGAGAACCAAGGTCCGAATGAGCGTCCATACATATGTGTTTCAAGTTCTACCCGAACCCAGACGCTCATCGTCATCTGACATAGCCTTGGTCGAAACTTGCGCCCAACGCATCGATACATGCCACTGCTCTGCGGGCCTGACAGTGACTCTAGCTGGTCCGAGTAGCCACAGTTGAACCTCAAGTTAGAGAGGAACATTCTGATGGTTATTTGTGGATCCGATTAGTGGAAAATAGGCGGCTGATCGGAGATTATATGGAGTGAGATAACGAAAAAACGAGGTGCGTGATCATCGTCAACAACGAGAACATGAAAACGCAACGTTTAATTAGCTGTGGCAGCATCACTGGCACTTGTACCATGGGCTCCATGAGGGTTTCACGTCTGGTCCTTGCCAACTTCCAAGGGATTAGGCCTTATACACTGAACAGCTGGAATGCTAATTAGAGTTAGGGTCTCGAGCTCCAGTTTCAAGGCGCTTGCACCAGGCTGGCGTCCAATGACGCGCACCGTAATTGGACATGAGGTAACTTGAAGGAGTTTACCCGACATCCGCAACAACTGAGATGAGGTGGAAGCGAGAACATAATCATGACTGCTCGGCACCTGCTGAACACTGGATTCTTGCTCTCACGTACTTTGCGTTAAGTAGCGATCAAGATGACCTGCACGCTCCATCGAAATTCCTCCGCCATGCTCTTTTCCTTCCTCTCTCTCGTCGGGCTCGCCCTTGCCTGCGCCGACAACGAGCTCCACGCCCGCGACGGCCATGCCCATGCTCACATCCACGAAAAGCGTGAATATCCGCAGTTTGTGCTAACGCCGCCATATCGTCCTCTCGTGTGGGGTGACTTCAACGTGATCCACACTACAGACACACATGGATGGCTCCTCGGTCATCAGAAACCCAGCTGGCCAGAGCCCAACTACAGGTGAGCTCCCTTCCTACGCGCACCTGTTAGGCGACCATGCTGAGGCTGATGGCCTGCGTAGTGGGGATCTCGGTGACTTTGCAAGCTTCGTCGCGCACATGAAACAGATCGCCATCGTCAGTTCCCTGCTATTAATCGTTCCAGAGCCTCCCTGTTAACACGCAGAGCAGGAAAAGGATGTCGACATTCTCCTCGTCGATTCTGGGGATCTGCATGATGGTAATCATCCAGAATTTTTCACTGGCTCAACATTTACCCTGCCTGTCGCAGGCACTGGTCTTTCGGATGGTTATCCTCCCGGCGGCGTGGATGCTCACGAAGTAAGCCATAATTTCGGATTTAGGTATCCATGCTGATTATACGCGTGAAAACAGTCGAACAAGTTTATTGAGCGCCTCCCGTATGATGTGATGACTATTGGAAAGTGGGTCCAACACGGCTTCCGTCGTGGTGACAGTTGTCCGATGCTTATCGCCCAATAGCCACGAATTATATGTCTACGCTGACACCTATGACATGTACGTGCACCAAAACATGCAGCCCATGCCACGCTGACCATGTATTTATTTTTATTTTCATTCGTGTCGCCAATGCTGACTGGCTGGCACCTGTATCTCGTCGTTCTGCATGCATGGATGATTACACCCCATGACATAATCGTGATCTCCATTACATGCATCATTGTCCATTATATGGACCCTGACGATCATGGTATCCACTCCGATCGCACCCTATCAACTTGTGCTCATCCTCCTCGACATTTTGATGACGCACATTTGGGTGACCCCCTGTGGCATAAACTTGGTACCTATACGTTGAAAAAACTTCGTTCAATTCAATTATCTCATTTACTGCGCTGAACTTGATAGGTACACCAATTTCGTTCCTCAGCTGAATGGTCGTTACTTGTCTTCCAATGTAAATATCACGGTTTTCAATTCCGATGGCGAGGTTGTGAGTGTGCCGGTTGGTAGTGAGTAATTCCTTCTTCTGTTTAGTCTCAGGACGAGTTGTCCTTTAGATTACGAGTCACATTCCTGACTAACGCTTCTGTGCAACTTGGATGGCAGATCGCTATACGAAGTTCACGACCAGAAAGTGCGCATCTTTTCCTCGCCTTTCTCCGAATATCGTCCTGCTGTGGATGTTACAACCCATTTTACCTTGATATTCCATCGTCATGACATTATTGTTGTTGTTACACAACTAATACATTGTATACAGGGGTCGCAGGGTGACATCTC
>JBBPQV010001344.1:0-10715 GCA_038092675.1 Boletus rufocinnamomeus | reverse complement strand
ATGTAGTGTACCCTCAAATAGTATACTTGAAACCCGCTCTTTGATCCCCAATTGGTGGTGTATCTTCATCCTGGTCAATTTGTTCCTGCTTTACTTGTTCCACCAATTCAGAACGATATCCCCTTTCGCCGACCCGCTCATACGCAAGGGGTAATGACACGAGTCGAATGCTGAGGAACCATGATCTCTAAGCCATCTGAGGAGAGATTCATTCAGCTCCAAGCAACAATACCACCCAGAATCCCCAACCGATTTTGTATCGCCATCTCCACAGCACAGGCCGAGACCATTCCCCAACCCTGTGGGGGCACGTTCTCCAGCATCTTGCTTTCGACGTGCTGTATCCCAAGTCCATATATCAGCTGACTGACTCAGGAAAAAACAACACAAGTCCCAACGGCGCACAGAATGTTCCAAAATACTTGACACCTGACGTTACCGTTGGAGATGTTAATCGCATATCCCACCAGTGCGATCAACTAAGAAAGCAAGGTACGAACGAAGAACAGATATGAGGCTTGTCTGAAAATTCTGCGAGGACCAGATAGGACGAGAGCTACGCGGGACGCTAGACACCGGGGACTGGTAACAACCGCAACGTTGACCCGTCGCTCGCTTACAGGCAAATATGGTGGGACATTCAACAACTGACTGATCGATGTACTTTTCCGAAACTGGCAGAGGGTTAGTCGTGTAAGTTCGTGTTCATGAGTTGAATTTTATCAAACAGCTGGACCAGAAAACGTCGGCTTAAGACCATCCATATCGTTTGCTCACGAGACTCCACGAGACGACCTCGTCTTCTTTTGCGTTCTCCTGGATGGAGGAGTGGGTAGACGGCCCTGCGAGATTGGTATCGACATCGCGTTCTCTCCCGCCACGACCGCAACCACGGCGCGCAGGGACGTCCGATTCGGGAATCGATTGGGGAAGATCTTTTCTTCTTTTCGGTACGCCCACTTGGGAGGGGACTCTACCCCGTCGGACAAAAAGGAAAAAAAATACCGTACGCGTCTACGTTCCTATCTAGCGCTTCCTCGGTTGTGTTTACAGTCCAACTCGGGTTACGAGCCAATGTAGCGCCCGCTCGTCAAGTTTCGATGTTGCCGAAATGTTGAACCCTCGCTGGTTGCATTGCGATCTTGCATCTTGCATCTAAAGCCAACCGTGCCGACGATACAATAAAGGTACGATACGTGTTTCGAGTACATGGACCGATGGGTTGACGCCGTGCGTGGTGGGAATAGGACAACATGCCTTTCGTGACGCGCGATCGTGATCCTCACCCATTTCCTTGGTGGAGGTAGCCCCTGGTTCCGTCGCAGTATACGCTGTGGTAAGCACGCGAGGAATGTAATAACATTCTAGTTTCTATCAAAGCGCCGCATAGGTCCTGAAAAGGTTTGTAGCACAGACCAAATCGCGCACGTAAAGGAGAAGCCCTCGCGAGAGAATGGAGTTTTGAGATATAAATAATACATCGAGTTCGGATGGCAAAACATATGCATAGGTAAAATAAATATGCCGGGTCACTCAGGTTCGAAGAAGTATACCATTCTCTATCTTTCACCAACGGCCCAGCGCTCCTGCTCGTCCCCGATTTCTACCCAAAATCCTCGTTCAAACCTGACGTGTGTCATCTCCCAACAGTTCGAGTCGGATCGCATCCGATTCGTTCGCGTCCCCTTCCACGACCTGCTCCTGCTCCGGGGGGACATCCGCGAATGCAATCGCGGACATGGCCGCGCCCTGACTGGCAACGAGTTGCGACAACACACCGAATCCGGTGTCAATCCCCTGGCAGCCACGACGGAGCTCACGGTCATACAGCTCTCGCACGCTGATGATGAACCGAGGCATCATGGAGCATATCGATATATAACTAAACAAGGCCAGGAAAAGCACCAAAGTGCTGTTTGTCGAAGACCTGTTTGCTACTATAGTAGCAATATTGAAAAACATGTTCCTAGCAGTTCAGAAGAAAACAGTGGTGTGGTTAGCCGTTGGACAAGTACACAAGAGCAAGATGGATGGGAGGCCACGATGACGACGAACGAGAGAGAGTAGAAAGCCGAGACATACATAAGGAAATAAATAATACCATCTCTCACGAGTTGTTGCATGTACCGATTAGGCTGCCACTGCTTCGTTGCTTTGTACATCTGAACTGACTGCTTCAAAGTTTGGATGATGGCGAGAACCAAAAGTATAGCACCGAGAATAAATCGCGGGATTCTAGCATACAGGTAAAGCTGTGGTGGCACATTGTTCGATGAGGCATTGCAAAAAGAGACATTGATCAGTTGAACAACTGTGACTGGAAAAATGGGTAGAGGGTGACGAACGGCCACCTCTGTGAGATGCAGCGATGTGTGCAATTTGGCTCCGGACATACCTGAGTAGTAGGTATTGGGGTTGCTGTAGATGCCTTCAAAAACAAAGGAACAAATAACCTGTGGAACATAGATGAACAGGAGGACCCAAAGAACTCTTCTGGACCGATTCCACATTGTATACACCCGCAGGATCATTACGTCTGTAATGAAATTATGGTCTGGTGAAAGGAATCAGGTGGGTACAGTAACTTCTTACAATCAGCAGCTGCAATGAATATTTCCAACGCCCAGGCAGCTACCACATATATTACAGTACCTTTGAAACATCCTTGTCTCGTACTGATCATGTGGCTGTAAATCAATCCACTTACACCTATGGAACTGTTATCCATACAGTTTTCAGTCTGAATTTGGATGCATACATCTACCAGAAGATAGTCATCATATTGAAGATAGACTTGAAGGTACAAAGCAGAAACACTGACAATGAGTGGGCCAGGGACAAAGGTACTACCCCCTGTGAACGTGTCTGATCAGCTCAATTAACCTCACATTCAATTCCCAACATACCGAAGCCATCGAGACTTCGCCGCAGTTTAATTCGTAATTGTATAATTTGCTATACATCATAACAACAATAGACTTACACAATAAAACAAAGGCCGAGATAGCGGACCTATAGTGGAACTGTCAATTCGGAACATCTGCAACAGGGAGTTCTCTGAGCGTTTATACGCACCAGAACAAAGATTGTGGAAACCCAGGTCCAGGGTCTGTGCTGTGGGGCTGTCAGGCGCCCAGTGCTTACTAGATAAATGTTGCTCACCCAAACATAGTCTATCTTCGAATATTGTCAGTCGACTGATATGACGCGGAGGTTAAATAACATACCTCTCTCGAAAGGGTGAGGACTGCAGTGGGTGGGATTCAATGATTACTTCAAAATGAAAACGATGTCGTGCACATGAGCATCACTCACGATAATCATATACGACAGCAGTGACAATAGTAACTGCGCAGATTTATAAGATTGATCGTTGGAAGAAGGGATGGGTAACCGTACGGGATATATAGTTATCTATCTGCAGAAGCTCCATAGCAGACTGTAAGTCGGAGGACATGGCAGATATAAGAGAAATAGCGATGTCAGATGGTTCAACAAGGGACAAAGAATGAGAGTCGAAGAGGGGGGTTGGCAGCGGTTCAGTGTTGGGTTACCTGGTGGTTATATCCTCTACTCGGTCTATTTCAAGAGTCGCTTAGAATAACGCGTGATGTACGACCCGCCAACGTACACGATCAGGATGAAGGGGTAGTGATAAAAGGCTGTGCGAGAGCATCTTTGTATACAGCGCAGGACGTTTAAATGCGGCGAATATATTGAATCGTGGTTTTCATTTATCGGATCGCATCTTGTGACCTCCGGTGACAAACAAGGAAGAAGCTTGAAGCTCTGGCACCAGAGTAGAGTGATCTTTCAGGTCAACACCATATTTTTACAGCTTGTTTATTTCAAGGCGCGACTACGGATCAAAAGCGCCACAGGGTGACTTCTGTCGCTCATATAAATGGTATCAACGTTCCTTCTTGGACCTTCCACGCTCGTGGCACTCAGTCCGAGGTATTTAGTGTATATTAGTTGCATCACGGTATATTTTTACTACCTACTCCTGCTCGCCAATATATATCCAGTTCGAACCCATTATTATGCTGAAAAAAAAAGTGGTCAGGATGGAAGGTGGTGCGAGCGGGCCTTTGTTTGTCGTGGAGAGAAAAAAGTTGTTATGTATAGATCTATAGAGCACAGGATGTTTCTGGTCGAAATATTCAGTCGTGATTTTCGTCTACAATTAGATCATGTCGCGTGGCCTCTGGTGGGAATCAAAAAGCCTTGAAGCTGTACAACTGACCAGATAATGGCTATCTTCCAGGTCAACACCATATTTTTACCGATCAAATGCGCCAGAGAGGTCAGGATCCAAGATTATCGAGAGCGACCTTACACCAAGACCCGGCCACAGAAGCGTCTTCTCTCCCGACTTGCAATGTCTCGAAACATCCAGCCTCAGGCTTATCTGTGCCCTTCCCTGTACCTCCCGCGCAATTGTCCACCACAACCGTGCCTCGTCGTCCACCATCAGAGCCTTCTCTCGCATCCCTCTCTGCATCCGTGTCTTCCAATTTCTGCGTATCGAAGAATGAATGTTGGACCCACGAAGGTTGTACACCACGATCGCACCCATCAGATCCTCCATTTCCGTTTCTGAGTCCATTCACATTACAACCACCCTTTTCTACCACGGCGGCCGCACGATCGATCACACGCCCGCCCTTATTGACAAGGCCTCGTGGAAATAACTCACACTGTGCGCAGTACCTTCTCGTCGCCGTGCTCTCCATGGTCTCTACCAGTAGGGTCGGAGTAGCTTAGGATGGAGTGTTGAGGGACATGTAGATACAGGGTTGGGTCTGAACTCGAACAGTTCGAAATGCGTCTCAAGTACTGATGACGCCCAGGTAAGCCTCGTTTGTTCCGACACGGTATGTGTTACTCGGCCGGCACCTTCCGATGGGTACCTTGATGCCATCACAGATAGTTCCCTGCTATCCAGGCAAAGTCCCATCTCCCGTTGTCTTGATGGTGAACCTCACTTGCGGGCCCCATAGAGTTTTTCCGCATCCAATGGAGGAGGATGAGAAGGATGTACTGACAGAGACAAAAAGAGAATGTATTCATACGGTTTAGCGGTCGCAGACGAAGTAGAATAAGGAATCAACGCTGGGTTGTCCAACGACACGGAATGAGAGCCGTATACTGTCAGAAATCTACCAAAATGATGGCTATTGCGCGCCAAAGAGGAGGCGCAATAGACCGGTGAAGGAGTGAAAGGCAGAATTAATGGATGTTCCGAGCTTCCGGGATATGGCCATCTGCCAATCGAAGCATTACACAGTTAAAGAAGGCCCTACAAACGAATCAATCAATTTCGCACGTGTCGACCTCTTGGTCTTGGATAACGGTCGGTTTTACCGTCAAGTCGTCAATTCACTTGGAATAAAGATACTTGAGACGCCCGAGGCGATCCAGGGATGATGGCTGAGGTCTTGGACGAACTTCCCCGCACGGGTTGTTAGGGAATGGACAGATGGGCGAGGCCATTTCCGTATGGACAGGTTCAGCAAAGATGGGGGAGGAAACGCGAATGGTAGTGTCGGTGAGGAAAGGCTCGGACATAGCATTTGGGATGTCGTCTTCCCGATGAAAAGGAGGATGGCTGGTGGTGGTCAGCGGAAAGGGGTAACGAGGGATAGAGATTGTGTTCATACAAATACCCGCGGAGGCAGAGAGCATCACGCGTTCTCTTCCACCGGCGCCGATGTTCAGTCGCTATCTTTGAGGTCAGCATGTCGCGGGTGCGGCGGTATGGACGAGGCACGAGACAGGGTCTCAAGGAGCCAGGATATCGTACAAGTTGTAGGACGCTCCAGTTACTAAGGTATCGACATGATGGTTGCTGCCTCGACATACATATTGTCTGTCTCGGAAAAAACGAGTGCATGTGTGAATGCTTACGTGTCATGTCTTCACGTGATAACTGGTCCAGGAAGCTCGGAAGGCGGTCTTCGTTGCTGTGCAGAGAACAGAATCACCGGGTATACACAGCGCAGCGCGTTTGCAGTCAAAGGACTGAACCATGGTTTTCCTTTATTAGCCAACCATCAAAGCCTTGAGCAGGACCACTGGCACCATCTATCGCGTCTCTCTTCACCGGTGGAGGAACCAACGTTTAAACTTCACGATTTTCGGACATTGTGAATCCATTCATCAAATCATACATTGGATTCTTTTCCGACCCAATGCACATCACGACCACCCTCTACCACGGAGACAGCGCGATTGACAGTACGCGCCCATTGAAAAAGCCTCGTGGAAGATTGGGGTGGGACGCAGTGTTAAGTGAGGTGTGAATACAGGACCGGGTCTGAACGTTGAACTCGAACCGTCACACAGATGACGCCAAGCTAAGGCACGTTGCTCCCCCTACTGTATTATGTCTTGCTCGGCCACCCCCTTTCGTCTTGGATGGGAAAAGACCACTCCCCGAATACGACGGAAGTGGATGAGAAGGGTATGCTAAAAAGAGAAGAGAACGTATTCGTACAGTTTAGTGGCCGCAAACGAGGTGGAATACGGAATCACCGCTGGGTTCTCCAATGGCATGGGATGAGAGCCACGTACTATCAGAAATCTTCCAAAATGATAATGACAGCGCGCCAAAGGACAGGCGCAACAGGCTAGTAGAGGAGTGAAAAACGGAATATAGTAGACGATTCCAGGATATATGGTCACCTGCCAGTCGAAGCGTTGGAGACTCAGAGGTACCCTGGATCATCGTTTCAGCTCTGTGCTGTACAGTTCCTGAAAAAACGACTGAACCAAACAATGGGATCAAACGGACTCATCAATAGAAGAGACTGCGTTGCGACGATGTCCACGTCCTTTTTTTTCCTTCGAAACAGCTGGGTCATGTGTACGCACACCGTTCAGTTCAGAACACGAAGAGTATATGCATGTGTTTTAGGCTGGTTATTGAGCTGCATCCAGAAGCGCGATGCTCCACCAGGAAAGCGATTGGTGACCACTTACGATAGATGGGAGGGGTGTGAATATGGGTGCGATGCAATGTATAGATTGCACATGGTCGAAAGAGGGGGGCATGTCACGGTAGGATGAGCGGGTTACGGTCAAAATGCCACTGCGAACCAACGTATGCGAGAGCCAGGAGGCGACGGGGCCTATCTCCCTGCGTCTACTGAAATGTAACCATGCCCCCGCCCGTCCATCCAATTGTCAACGTCTGTAACTCAGAATGATGGGACACAAATAACCTCGACCATAGCCCTCGGATGCACCTGGCCTGACAACACGAGATGGGGCAGTGAATCCACCAGCATGCACACCGACTTCGGGAGCTGTATCACTGGTCCTCCCGGCTGAGCGACGTAAGCGGGGCCAGATTCTGCGCTTGCCTAGCATGGCTATGATCTATCTGACGAAGAGGACCTTCGTGAGAGAGGGAGTGAGACCTCGATCCTCTCCCACGCATGCAGGTTCCGTAAGCAGCAAACTCCCAGCTGCACCAAGTGCGAATGGAACCAGAGGTCTGAGGGAGACGGTTGGGATCTCTGCAAGGAAAGGCATGGACATGGGGTTGGCGATGTCGCCTTCCCACTGGAATGGAGGACGGTTGATCAGAGGAAATTACATAATAGTAAATTACATAATGCCCACTCTTGCTCTTTCTTTTCGAGCACGAACGCCATGTCTCCTCCCCCGTCCACCCCCCGCTGAATCCGTCGTCACCCACGCGGGAAAATTCATCCGAGGCTCCCAGCGTCTCCCGGGACCTTTGATCTCCAGCTCCATTCGCACCTCTGTCACGTGGGAATTTTCTTTTTACGCGACCTAGTAACGTGTACACGCAGAAGAGCATCATGGATCCCAGTCTCGCTCCGCCTTTCATGAAGGTCCTGTTCCTCAGAAAACCATACTAGTCAACCGCAGGTTCTGGTCCTGCTGATATCGCTCAGCCAGGAGGACCGCCAGTGACACGGCTTCCCAGGTCAGTGTGTCCGCTGATGGATTTACCGCCGCATTTCGCGTCGTCGGGTCATGCATAGGGCTAGGATTGAGGTTGTTTGTATCCCATCAGTCTGGGTGGCGGACGCCGACAATTGAATAGACGGGCTAGGTACATTGTTGGATCGAGGCAGACAGGTAGGCAGACCCCATCGCCTATCCCCTCACTCTCACGGATGTTGGTTTTCAGCGTCGTCTTGACTTTAATTTGCTCATCCCACGGTGACATGCGACTGTGTGGACAACGACAGATCCCTTTTTTTGCACCATGCGCAATCTATATATTTGCATCGCATCCATACCCGCCCCCTTCGTCTATCGTCACCATCCCTGGTGGAGCATGGCCCTTCGGAACGCGGCTTGTTCACCATAAAATCTATGCATATATACTATGTATTCTGGGCTGAATGGCGTATGTACAGATAATCCAGCTGTTCCAAAGGGAAAAAGACCATGGACATCATCGCAACGCAGTGTCTCTTCCATTTGTAGGCGCGTTCGATCTCATCATTGAATTCGATCAATCGTTCAGGAACTGTACACAGCCAGAGGTGAAACGATTATCGTGGATTACTGTGAGTCTTCAGCGCTTTGACTGCCAGGTGATTATATCCTAGAAGCATCCATTACTTCCGCGTTTCACTTCTCCATCGGTCTGTTTCGCCTGTCCTTTGGCGCAGTACGATCAATCACGCTGTCTCTGCGGTAGAAGAGGGTGGCCGTGATGTGTACACAGTGCATTGAGTCGGAAAAGGAATTGTACGATTTGATGAGTGCGATCACGGTGTCCGAACGTCGTGGGGTTCATTCCTTGGTACCAGCGAAGAGCGACGCGAGAGAGTCCTGCTCAAGGCTTTGATGGCGGGCGATGGGGCAGAGCTACGGCACACAAACATGCCATTGTACGGGAAAGGGCAGAGATGAGGCGCGATGTTTCGAGGGCATTGCGAGTCGGGAGAGAGGACGTTGCTGGGGCAGGCTTGGCGTAAGGCAGTTCTCTCGATCAATAATCTGTCATCCTGACTTAGGCCTTCTCGCTCCCATGATGGAACCAAAGCAGAATATTCGCCCACTCAACTTCGCCGCGACGCATTTCTTGATGATCACCAGTCACCATTCAAATCACTGTTGCCAGTAGCAACTGTGGTTCTCCCCATCACTTCCGCACTTGCTCGAGTTGGGGTCAGCATAAATAACGGGGTGCGACTGGATATATATTGACAAGTAGGAGTAGGGAGCCAAGGTACATATATTGTGACGCCACTGCCACGTAAGTATCTCGTAGGGGGGGCGCTTCTGAACGGAATGAGCGACCTGATTCGTAGTAGCGCGTTGAAACGAACGTGCGGTGTTGACCTTGATGACAGATCTGCTCCTAGGCGCCACGGCTTCAAGGTTTCTTACTTGCCACCGGAGGTCATAGGATGTGATTTCAAAACCACGATGCAATCTTTTTGCCGCAATCGTCCTGTGCTGTATACGAAGATGCTCTCGCACCGCCTTCTGGCATCACCCTTCCATCAGGCTGTATGACATATTGGTAGAACGTCGGCGGTCGTACTACATCACTCGTTGTTCCAAAAGAGTCTTGAAACAAATATTTAATACACCACGTAGAGGATATAACCGCCAGGGTAACCCAAGACCGAACCACTGCCAACCTCCCTCTCTTCGACTCTCATTCATTCTTTGTCGTTGAACCATCAGATCTCAGACATTGCCATTTCTCCTGTACCTGCCATGTCCTCCGACTTACGGTCTGCTTTGGAGTTTCTCCAGATGAATAACTATATAACGTGTACGGTTGGTCACACCTGCTCTCAACGATTAATCTTATAGACCAGTGCAGTTATTGGCATCACTGCTGTTGTGTATGACTATCGTAAGCAATGCTCGTGTGCACGACATCCTTTTCATCCTGAAGTGATCATTGGAATCCTACCACTGCAGTCCTCACATTTTCGAGAGAGGTATGTTATTTCACGCTCCACATGATATCACTCAGTTGACAATATTTGAAGATAGACTATGTTTGGGTGAGCAACAATTATTCAATAAGTACTGGGCCCCTGACAGTCCCACAGTGCAGATCCTGGACGTGGGTTTCCACAATGTTTGTTCTGGTGTGTGTAAAGGCTCGGACAATACCCCATGGCAAGCATTCCGAATTGACAGCTCCATAGGTCCGCTATCTTGGCCTTTGTTCCATTATGTAGGTCTATTGTTATTGTGATGCATAGCAAATTATACAACTAATAATCAAACTGTGCTGAAGTCTCAATGCCCTCAGTATGTTCAGAATTAAATCTGGGTTTAATTGGGCTAATCAGATGCATTCACAGTGGGTAGTTCCTTTGTTCCTGGCCCTGTCATAGTCAGTGTTTCTGCTTTGCACCTTGTCTATCTTTAATATAATGACCATCTTCTGGTAGCTGTATGTATCTAAATTCAGGTTGAAAACTGTATTGATAAAAGTTCCATAGGTGTAAGTGGATCAATTTACTGCTTGCCATGTTGGAAATATGGTTTATTTCTTAATATTTCATTTCACCATATTATCCTTTCATTACGCTACTCATATTCTTTGGTTGCACATGATCATTTGACATGTGACAGACGCCTAGACTTATGACGTCATACCTATGACTTCATACCCTCAACCCGGGTCTAGATGGCAGTATTCTTACTACATCATTACTAATATCCTTGGCAGTCTTCTGACTACAACGGATATGGTA
>JBBPQV010001343.1:0-10722 GCA_038092675.1 Boletus rufocinnamomeus | reverse complement strand
CGCTGGAAAGTCAATCTTTCCTGGGAGCATCAGGAAATCGTTGTAGGTGAGCCCGCCATGGACGCGCGAGTCCATGAGCTCCTGGACGGAGAGCCCATCTGATCTGGGGTACGTCTGAAGGTGAGCGAGGGCTTCAGAAGGATCAAGAACTTCTTTAGAAGGGGCGGGCATTTTAGCCAGCTGAAACGCAAAATTTCGACGACGTTATATAGGTTAAGTTTAATCGGAGATTTAATTTATGAGTAATATGGCAGTGTAACTTGTCGCACAGGACAGATATTGCATTCGCTGGACACGTCACTGTCAGCACGTTGGGGAATCCTGCCATGTCCGCACTGATAGCGTTTTGTTACCGATATATATACAGCGGTGAGCAGGTTCATGAGGTTCTGTCAAACGTTGATACGTCGGTATTTGCGGAGTTTGAAATACCACTGATAAGATAGTCAGCCTCGGTCAGCCCCCTGACGAACGGTATAAAGCACTTTGTAGAGGTTGGCCTTCGTACAAGGGTATGAGTTCCCAGAAACGATCGTCTGCGGGCATCGTCGCACCCGTCGGACACATGCTCGGCAACAAGTTTCTCTCCTTTGCCAAGTCGCGTCTCCCAGTGCCCAACCAACCCAAGACACGCACTCACCGACGCGCCTTCCTCACCGTAGCACCCATCCCATTCGCACCTGTCGTCGATACACATGCGTTCCAGCCACCACCACCTTACTCTGTCCATCCAGACGACTTTGCCGGGTTTCTGCCCGTACCACACAACACCCCTGAAGAGCCCGCATCGACGGTGGCAGAGCATAGTCTCGTTGTCAGCGCCTCGACAGGTGGCTACGCCCAACCTATCGGTCTCGGTCTCGAAGGGGTCGAAAAAGGCGACGGCGGACGATTCGATGGACTCGGTCGGCTCAGCGGGGGATTCAGGGCCTCTTCTCTTGGGGGATGTAGCACGAGCGACACGCTGCGCGAACAAGTGCACCGTATGCTCACCGAACACTCACAGCGTCGACGCACACGGGCGCGCGAACAACCCACGAAGCGGCACGACGTGTTCTATGCCTCTGTCGAGGTGCCAGCGACGAGGAGTGTGCCGGCACGAACATTGAAGATTCGGATTCGCAGAAAGAGCGCGGCGTCGCCGACACCTGGGCCGCGGAAATGGGAGGACGTGAGACGGGGCACGATATCGTCGGAGCTGAAGCGGGCGGCGTCGATGGAGCGTCGGACGTCGCTGAGCGAGACAACGAACAGGTCGTGGCGGGTGTAGCACAAACAAGGGCAAACAATGTACGGATTTGGGATTGACTATTTTAAATTTGATGCATTCCTGGTCACTCTGGCAACTGAGCGATGGCCGCAGAGAAAGAAAGAAATTGACGCTGACTTTTTGACAGAAAAACAGAAAAAGAAAAAGAAAAAAAAAACATATCCATGTCCAGTTGCAGAGGTATGTTCAGCTTGAAACGCCTATGGTCTTTTCCCGACCCCCACCAGACCCCTCCCAGCCCTTTCCCTCTCCCGGATCCGCCTTCATACCCCCTCCCGTTCCTGGTCTGCACGAGTTCGCCACCCGCAGCTCATCGCTCCCTCGCAAAATGTCGAAAAAGGACGCTGATGACGCCATCTCAGACGGGCGCAGGTCCACCATTTGCAACGGCAACACCACGCCCACGCCCATCACCGCCTCCATCACCACCACCACCAACGGCGTCGCGATGAGCAGTAGCTCCACCTCCCCCATCGGCGTGGTAAGTCACACACGTGCATCTGCTCCTCTGAGCTTCCTCCGCTCGCTCGTTCCCCGCTTTTTCGTCTCCATACTAAACATGCCACGCTCCCTCTGGCGCGTACTCCCCTTCCAGGATCCTTCCGCCCCCGATCCCTCTCCTGCACTTCCGCCGCCGACCCCCTCGCGTGATCCGCCAGACGTCCGTCCGCATCACCCCCCATACGACCTAGCCTCTGCCTCCGATCCCCAGCTCTCTCTCACACCCAACTCACGTCACACACATCACAGACTCAGCACCCCGTCCGTGACGTCCCTCACCTCGTCCCGCCCTGCACCCCCATCTCCCGCGGTCTCGCGTCGCGCATCTGGTCTCTCGCGGGCCTCATCGAGGCCGGTGTCCGGCATGAGCAGCAGGACATCCTCTCGCCCTGCATCAGGGGTCCAGCCTCCACGGCCTGTCTCTGGTGGTGGCTCTCGCCCCGCTTCTGGGACAGTCCCACCCATCACCCCAACCACGATGACGATGACGACCCCAACTACAACCACCCCCACCTTCCTCCGCCATCCCCATGATCGACTCTCCAATCTCGTGCCCACAATCCCCGCTTTCGACCCCGACCCGATCACAGCCGAACCAACGCCGACACCCGCACCAACAACAACAGCGACGACGGCCCCCGCGTTGATCCAGATCCGAGATTACGGATTCGCGCTAACCGATCCGCGCTTCACAGGCCAGGGTCCACATATCCCACGTGCGAACCGACCCGCATTCCTCGCCCGCCGGCTAGCGTCGTCTTCTAGACCCACACCCACTTCCTCGACCAATGACGACGACGACTACGAGGATGACGATGAGGAGGGGGAGAGCGGCAGGATGGACATTGACCAGGTTCAGAGGATGTGGGAAGAGGTGGTCGACGATGGGGCGAACGGATGGGGTGGGTTCAAATGGGGGTTCGGCCGTGCATGGGGGTTCGGAAGGACAAGTGGGGCTATGACCGGTCCGGGTCCCACTCCGCCTATCGCTGGCTTCCCGAGCCGCGGTGACCTGGATCGCAATTTCGGCGGCGAGGACGAGGACGAGGACGAAGATATGGATATGGATATGGATATCGACCAGGATGGCGAGACGTTTTCAGACGAGGAGGGCGAAGGTGATGTCGAGAGTGAACTGCCCTTGTTCCCCGGGTTGTATCGCGCCATGTACGCCTTTGAGCCGGAGGGCACGGCAGAGATGAAACTGGACGAAGACCAACTCGTACGGGTCATTGGGAGAGGGGGCGGAGTCGGCTGGGCGGTGGTGGTCAAGGACGGACTCAAGGACACGGGCGTACATGCGCTCGTTCCGGAGAGCTACCTGGAACTGGTACGGTCAGATGTGGAGGAAGAGGACACTTGAGAGAAATTCGAGATTCGAGCGAACTTTTTTTTTTTTTTTTTGACTGTCGCTGTGTGCCATTCGAAAGGGGCGGGGCATGTAACGAAAACGCTGCGCTGGCGCCCCCGTTTTTGTTTTTTTTTGCTCTGTGACCCTTGTTTAATGGAGGTGAGGGAGGAGGGGAGTGTTGTAAGAGATTGAATTCCATGGCATCGTTATTACATATAGCTTGCTTTTATCACTCTGTTGTATGTTGTTCAGTATCTACCCACATCGCTGTTTCGTTTTTTTTTTTGCATTCTCTTCCACCCGTTCGTTGGCTCCACGTATACATGTAGGGATGCTGCAAACCCTCCAAGATTCCTTGCGTCGTTGAAGGTGCGATTTCAGGTGGCAGTTTCTATTTGCAAACAGTCTTGAGCGCACTTGACTTGAACGTGAACAGTCTATCCCAGTCGAAGGTGGTGGGATAAAGAAATATGCATACAGTCATAACGATATGATCAATAACGTAGCCTGAGAAAAGTCGAGCGCGGCGTCCTCTCCATCAAGACTACCTCGATTGCCAACGGAACAAATAGACACGAAAACACAGAAAAGGCTACCAAGTTGGCGCGACTAGAAAACCAACTACAAGCCTAGAACGTGTTACGGACCTGGAGATCGCAACGCGTCATCCCGTAGAGTCGCTTCGGCAAGAAGCATCACCGGTCACCTTTGGTGCTGTTCTTTGGCTCGCGCCATCGCCAACATCATATCTGAGGCGGCTACTACGGTGGTCCTGAGTGGTGGGGTACTGGTTTCTTACCGGTTGCGACTAGTACCAGTTTCTCGCCTAGGTCCACTTGCTGATACGGTGGTCTACAGACTACCACCCCGCATAGTATGAAGTATTTATCTCTTTGTTGTCTTCCCTTCCAGAGCTCTGCAAAACACTGGAAGTTGTCAAAAGACCTTCAACCCACTCCTCCGCAAACTGAAGGAAATGACTGAGCGCCCGAAGCAGCTGCTCAATGAAATGCACTAGTACTCTCTCGAATATGCCCGTACTCCCTCTTCTCCTTTTCCAAGACTTTGGCGTCCAAATCTCTGTAGGAACCATCAACATTACCTGCGATCCACACTCTTATGTACCGCAACTTCCTGTCCTCCTTGACGCGATGGATCGAGCGGTTGGATTGGCAGTCCATATAGTGACGCAAAGACTAGTCACATTCCTCAGAGCTGTCAAGGAGAGGTGAGATGGGAAGTGGGGCGGCAGATGCTTTTGAGATGGGGAAAACGAGTGTAGGTCTGGACAGTCGGCTGTGCGAGAGATGAGTTCTGATAGATGGTCTGAGATCAGTCTCCCCGTACAACTGCAGCCCGTGAATGGTGAGGAATCAGATTATGCCTACTGGAAGTTTGTCTGATCCCTGTTTTTTCAACTCGGACATGTCGCCCTTTCCTTCAGGTGCTCCAACAAAACGTCGCATGAGTTTCTCATACCCTCCCAGAGTCACCCCCTGATACATACTGACTTGCCACAGTTTTGTCTCGGCAAAAAGGGCGACTCTGACTGTTTGCTCAAGGTACGTGCGAGGAACAAGTGCGTTGGACATGAAACAGGAGATGTGGGCCGGGCCCTAGCAAGGTTCGTATACCCTGCCGCTTGCTTGGGAATGGCCAACGGCTTACGGCGGAGACGATCTATGCTTATGAGTATGTATATATATATCGTCATTCTTTCATGATCCTACATCTGTAACTACAACCGACTCCCTCCTAACGTATACCAGGCGTAACCCATACACCCTTATAGTACATACAAATTACATCGAGATGTTAATTGGGGAACACCGAAATCATCGCTGACCGACCGACTCAGGCTGCTAAGCTGCTCATATGAGTTGCTTGGTGAGAACGATCATCGGGAGTTTACCTACTCAGAAACATGTTGATCGTGGTTATGGGCCAACGATATCATTTACTTGCTTTGTCACCAAGTGCTTTAAGAGAACTGGAGGACGAAGCATGACTTGGACCGGTGGTTGAGAAAGAGGCTGACTCGACCACGATGCTTTCACGTCGCGGAGAGGTTGGGAACGGGGGCAACTCTCCAAAAATTGTTCAATAGAGGACACAATGGTCTTCGCCGCAGGTCGGTTCTGAGGTGACGACAAGCAACTTTCGATGAGTTCCCAGTGCCGGTCATCTATCGGTTGGGCTTCTGGTCGGGCAGGCATGCGGCCCTGTCTCATCTGAAGTTTAACAGTATCGTCCTGCCAACATTCCGACCAAGGTTGCTTTCCGGACAACACCTACGATTTGATAAGAGAGACGAATCTAAGGTATCCAATAGACTTGCCTGGAGGGCGATACACCCAAAGGAGTAAACATCACTTTGGGTTGTCGGACGTATGTTTGGGGTCAAGACCTGTTCTGGTGCAGCCCATCGTAGGCTGACTGGATAATTCCTCAATGCTCCGGGTATTTCTCCCGTCATGGAGGCATTACCAAAACCAACCAGGCGCGCAGTATAATCATCGTCGAGAAGCACGTTGTACTGTCTGAGATTTAGTTGCCGAAAACGAAGTCAGCTTAACTACGCACGGGGTTGAGGCCACCATGAATAATTGGATTGGAAGAGGAGGTGGAGGAGGTAGACAAAGTGAAAGAATGCACTGTCCTCAGGGTTATTTAGTTGAACAGTGGTTACCGACCGGGGAGACCTACAATAGTGTAGTCCGTTTGCAATGTCGAGCAACTGCCAAGGTGTGTTCGACGGTCAAATGAATCAGTGGTGATACGATGCCGGTGAACCCACCAATCGGAGTCGATGATCAACCCCAATATTTCCATACTCTTCGAGAAAGTCTTGAATGGTTCCATTGGGCATCCACAATGAGACCAAGGACTGGGATGAACCAGGCATCCCAAATCCAGTGGCAGTACCCAAAAATGGAACGATGTTCGGGTGCTTCAATCTCCTCCAGATTCCAAGCTCTCGACGTGCCATGACTGCCACCTAGAGGGCTGTTTAGAGCGAGACATCTCGATCGTCAATGATGGGAATAACTTTTCTATTATTATCCACCTGGAGACTGGGTCGGGGGGCTTTAACCGCCACCTGAGCGATGAGCTAAGTCACAGCGAAACTAAGTGAAATCGAGCAGGTAAGCAATGTATGACGCTCATACCTCTTTAGATTCCAATCTGCATTTATAGACAACGACAAAATTGCCTGCCCTCATGTCTTGATCTCCGCGTTCAACAATAAACTTGGTGAGGTCTGTTGGAGGAGGCGGAAATGCAGAACCGAGGAGGTTGGGGCTGTGATTGATTATCGATGAGGTATTGATGTCAGTGTCTGCTGCCAATTGTAAGACCTAGGCTAGAAGACATACTTGGGATCAGGATTGGCCATTAGATGCAATTCTTGTGCTATGTGTGGTTGAAATGGGGTTCCATGGTGGGGAGTCTGATCAGGATTCAAGTCCATGGTATGGTATGGAGATCTATCAGTCACCCCTAGCTCATCAGAGAGGACATGGGGGTCAGTGATGTGCTCAAGGTTCACAAAGGAACTGTGTGTGTTAGGTTTCTTGTCTGATGTGGTATCACTTGCCAGGTCACTGGGCAAGCACAATTGATCAAGACCAGTATGAGTTGGTGATCCTTGCTCTTTGTCTCTCAGATAGACAACATCTGAGAGTGGTGAGCAATTTGACAACATGGAAATGACATTCTTACCATTATATGTAACTAAAGAATAGTGTGCTGGCACTAATGCTTCTAGATTGTTCTCCAGGTCTTCCAGTGTCCATGATTGCCCCTGGGTTATGATAATTAGGATATAGCATAGGAAGAAATAATTATTCACCCTTTCAAGCAACTTGAGCATTGCAATCCACTGACTATCATGGGTCACAGCAATTTTTGCAGATGGCTCCTATATCACCATGAGTGCAACCATCATATCTTTTGATCCAAGGTGCTGCAAACCTTTGAAAATAAATAATGATTGATGATCTCTGATGGATGGGATGCCTAGTAAGTGACTGTGTTAATCTAGGTCTAAACTGGTAGTGCAGAGTGAAATGTTACCTGTGATATTTGTGGTACATGCTGGATTATTACATTGCTTGTTGGAGTATCTGTCTCTGTTGCCTTGGTTGAGTCCCCCGCCGGTGGATGTTGGAGCCAAGTGGGGGAAAAAAGTCGGCCGAGCAATCCAGCCCCTCGCTGTCTACCCAATCCTTGCTCAGAGAGATTGGGTGTGACTGTTATTCCACGTAAGAAAATGGTTTGGTTATTTTGCCCCTGACGATCTGGTGGGGGGCCAATCTTGCGCTTAAAACGACCCGAAGGTTGCCAAACTGAGGCTCCTCGTATAGTTAGTTCATCTACTTCCACCAGTCTACAATGCACACGGACTGGGTCGGTATTCGCAGCCATCCGCATGCCGAATGATGCAATGGACCATGAACACGTTTTATAGAACCCAGTGAGTAGGTAGATCGAGTTGGATCGCGGCCATCCAAGGCGATCTCTAAAACGCTCGAGCCAATCTGCCCCATGCTCCCTTGCATGGCTCTCGAATAGTCGCCTGTGATGAAGTCCAAGATCGAACAATTCTGCGCCTTGAGGTAAGATAATATGTGCTCCGTCATCAGACAGGGTAGCACTATATTCGGTTGTCCTACGACTAGCCACACAGTCAGCTGCTGTTGGACGATTGTACGAGGACACTGGCGTACGTGATACTAGCGAGGTCCAACATATCCAATGGGTCAACCTCCCACAGTGTTTCAGGGGATGAGACCACCTCACGAGGCAAGATGTCTTCGCTGCCACGGCGAACATCACCTGCTTCGAGGGAACCGGCATTTCCTGGAAGGGATTCAAGGATATTGAAGAAAAGATCGAATCCCCCTCGTTCATCGATTGTTCCAACGTCCCCGATCCTGAGGCCGACACTCTGGCGAGCTCGTGGCAATGAGTCTGGGTCGGGATTCCACAGAGGATAGCCCTGAGTGAATAGATGTTTTGCAAATGCAGCCTGCTCGGAAAGAAGGGGTTGAGAGGGAGGCATACTACGGGGTTCAGCTGAAGAGTGAAACGAATCTTAGGCAGCGTCACGGTACAGCAAGCAGCAATATTGGCACTCCGAATTATGTAAAATATGTAGTGTTATACCGCCCAATTTACTCGTACCCAAAATTCGACGTGTCAATTTCAAGTTCTGACCAAAAAGATCCTAACGACTTTCTCTAGTTAGCAGGCTTGAAATACCCGGGAAGGATGTATGCGAGCTTCTGAACGTCCTCTTCATTCCGACTGACGCCCCTGGGCATGATTGAGAATGCCATGCTGTCCTTTTCTTCGCTCAAGAGGTCGCCTTGTGCAGCCAAGTGCAAGTCTTCGAGAATGTGCGCAGCGACATGACGCGACGTATTGGCGTTCGCTTGGAGTGTCTGGAACACCTGGGAGGCGGTGACGACCTCCGAGTGCGGGCGCCACGAATCGTAGTCAGTCGCAGTCGCGACCAACGCATACCTGCCAAATCACAGAAGAAGAAACGTTCAAATCTCACGATCGACCCGGCCGAAGAAAAAAGCGACGCACCCAAGCTCTGCCTCTCGCGCCAGCTTCGCCTCCGGCAACACGCTCATGTTGATCAAGTCCCCTCCCCAAGCCCGATACATCACGCTCTCCGCACGCGTCGAGAACTGTGGGCCCTCCATACACACGATACACTTGTCCCGATGCAACACCACCCCACGTCCCTCCTCCGCCAACGCCCGCTCCACCGCTCCCTCCAACCACCTCACCAAACGCACGCTAAACGGATCCCCAAAGGCGGCGTGTGCGACGACGCTCGTTCCCTCGAAGAAACTGGCTGGACGAACGCCCTTGGTGCGATCGATGATTTGGGTTGGGAGGGCAAAGTGGCCGGGGGCGATTTCTTCGCGGAGGGAGCCGACGGCGCTGAAGGCGAGGATGGCGCGTACGCCGAGGTGTTTGAGAGCGGCGATGTTGGCGCGGGAGGGGACGGCGGAGGGGGAGATATTGTGGTGTTTACCGTGGCGAGCGATGAAGGCGACGCGTGCCCCCGAAGGGAGAGCGCAGATGGTGATGGGGGAGGAGGGGTATCCCCAGGGCTGATTTGGCGTTGGATTGTTGGGTCGGGTGAAAGAGGATCAGGGGGCAAGGACGTACCGTCTCTGGGTTGACTGTTTCTCTGGGGGGAAGGAAGTAAAAGCGAAACGAAAAGGGAATCGTTGGACGAGGATTCGAGATGGATCTGGATCGATATTGACTTACATGGTGGTGAGGTTGTCGAGGTGGTATAGACCGCTTCCACCGATCACGCCGATCAGCACTACAGAACGTCGTGTCAGGAGTCAGTGCCCCTGTCGAGGGTGTGGTCGGCTCACCATTCTCAGACGCCATGGGTCAGTCAATGGATAGATCCTGCAGGATGCTTCTAAGGGTATTTCTTGGTTGATGTGGTCGATGATCAAATACTCATGACACTGAAAAAAACTCGTCTACGTACTGATAAGATAAGATAAGCATATGTAAAACACATGTAATCTCGTGCCAGTGATATAATACATGTCATGAAACAACCCTACACCTGTTGACCGTTCCAATCTCATGGAACGCACGATCTAACACGCAAAGATACCTTGCATCCTACCTCACCCGCAATCTTTGGTCGTGGAAGTATACCTCTCTGGATTTCAATCTTGGAATTTACACCGTCACGTAGCTCAAAGACAAAGTTCTTGACAAGCACTGTCATCACCGCCTACCAAAAAAAAACGCCGTAAGAACCCATGGCTATAGCACACTGCACCAAACACACCTTGAACTCCGCCAATGCAAAGTTCTTTCCCAAACACGATCTCGATCCATCCACAAACGTGAGCAAGTGACGATGTCCATGAATTTCCTTGGCCTTGGGGGGTATCCCATTCCGGCCCCGCGCGTGTTCGAGCCATCGACTCGGTCGAAAGACCTTGGCGTCGTCACCCCAGATTGCGGCAGAGCGGTTCATGGATTCCATCGAGACAGTGACGAGCGTGCCTTTGGCGATCGTCAAGCTGTCGACCAGATCGCCGGATTTCGTACGGACGGGTTCTGACAGTGGAATGACGTCATCTTCGATGGCCTGTGGAGATGTCATGTCATTGTCAATCATCGAAGGCGTGGCATATATGATAATGATGATGAGGGATGAAGCGTGGAGAGGCCAATGGGGACATACGACACGTGTAAAATCGACAACAGGCGGGTGGAGACGGAGGATTTCGTGAACGACAGCGTCGAGATAGGGAAGGCCGTTTGTAAGTTGATCGTACGTCGGGTCTGCGCCATACTCTAGAAGCTCGTTTCACAGCTTTGTCTGCACGCCTGGGTTCCGTGAGATCTCCAGCATGGCCCACTAGAAAGCAGTCAGTCGATGCATGGTGAATGCATGGGTGGCATTTACAGTCAAGGTGGCTAGCGTGGAGATATGTGTGGGTCAGGATGTGTTCAGGAGGTAAGACACATACTAGAAGTCGTTTCATATCCTGCGAGGAGTAGTTGTTTCATCTATAAAACCCAGCGTTGACGATGG
>JBBPQV010001342.1:0-10727 GCA_038092675.1 Boletus rufocinnamomeus | reverse complement strand
TCTCGGACACGGTTTCACCTGCCCTAGATCTCTCTTACTATATCTGGTTAGACCAGCCCTAAACCACTGTATCAGTATATAAGTTCGAGCTGCGCTTGTACTTATCTCTAACCAGAATCTACTCATTCATACCCTGGGTTCTCTGCTCTCCTAGAGCTCTTGGTAGACCATTCAGTTCCTTTGACCTAGGTTGGTCATCGTATAACTCGCTTCCTTGCACTCTCTCTCGTTGTTGTCGTCCTCGACATCGACCTCGACTCGATCATCGTCTTCAAGGACTCTTGAAGAGTAGCGTCTCAGGTTGGAGTTACTTGTTACAGGTAAAACTGTAACAGCCTTCCTGTGTGCTGCCTCCTTCATGTCTGCCTTGTGTTTCACCTCTGCCTCTGCTTCTGCCCTTTTTCACACATCCTCCACCTTCCTCTGCACCTCTTTCTCCTCCACCTTCTTCTGCTCCTCCTCCACCTGTTGCTCCTTCACTCATTGCTGCTGCTCAGTGAACTTCACAGTGCACACATCATCATTGTTGTTGGCACACTCTGCCAAACATTTGTCAGACCAGTTTTTGATGTTGTTGATACTGGACATGGTGGTTTAGAATGAAGAAGATTGGATATGGCACACCATACTTTATATGCCTCCATGCAGTGTCCACAAATTTCAAGTTCCGACTTTGCTACTCCACATTGTTCCTCACATGGCCTTCAGGGGTTCAGGCCTAAGAGGGGGATACTGTCATATTCCGGAAATCCAATAAGTCCAACCCCAGTCCTCTGGACCAACTCCATTTCTATACATACAAACTCTGGCATGTTCTCACTAGAGACATGACCCCTGACCTTTGGACTCTGTCCATATGACTTACAGTATAAGTTACGTTCCATTTCTTGATCTCTGTAAATACTAGTCCTGCTGCATGTTCTCTTCCAAACCTGTGTTCTGCTTAGGAACACAGCTCCAGCTTTATATCACCTCCAATATCCTTTACTTACAAACCAAACTCCATTCCATGACTAATCCTATATACCCCCGATGTATATAAACTCTCCATACTACTCCTGTACATCTTCAGTTTGAATATTAACTTAGTTTAACTCCTTCTCTCCACTCAAGTCTCAAAGACTCTCCTCTGTACCCTCCACTCAACTTGACATCTAGTACATCTTAAGTCCAACTCCAACCCCTAGTAAATTCTGGGACCACTTGGACTCCTGACAAGGGCGCACCACACATGGTGAAGCCAAGTCCTGTCTGCCAAAACAACTCCAGAGTTCTGGAGTTCATTTCCCCCTTGGAGTTTATCCGTACTTAACAGTACTGTAGGTAGTTAGTACTAATGCTAGGTAGCTCTAATGAATAGTGTACTCACCTCAGTGGTTGGGAAACCAGCTGAGGTGTAACTAGGTACTATAACCAAAAATACTAGTGTAGCTTATGTAAGCTATTCTCACATTTGTAAACTCCAACACCTTCATGCTTGATATTTCTCCCCTTTCTACATCCCATCATGTCTGCAAATGAAGGTCTCACTGCCACTCCAACAGGCTCACCACTGGAGTTTGTGGATCAACTTGCAATCTACATGTGTGGAATGTTCTTAGCTGAAATACAAAATACTGCCAACAAAATCTTCATTGCTCTGCCTTGCAATATATCCTCCCATATGATTTGTGAAGTGAATATGATGGTAAAAGTTCTGGTTGAAGCATACAAACACCCCTGTAAGCATTTGTGTGATCACCCCACAGAAGAAGTTCATGATTATCCAGTTATGCTGTTGGAATTTGATTTGAAGCAGGAAGTTGAAGGTGTCTTTAAGCTTGCATCATGGGGTGATATTGGAGCAGATGAGGATACATATTTTAAGTTGACCTCTCCTGCAATGATTGTTGATGAGAGGGGCTATATTATTGCATGGCATCAGATGGATGTATATGAAGTCAATAGGCATATCAAAGAAGTTGTGTAATCTTTTTTTGAATGGTGTCTAGCATTTCCATTGCACTATTGCAAAGGTATATCCAGATGCCAGCCCTCCTCTCCATGGGGAAAAAGGAGCACATAATGTAGTGGAATATAGGTTGGATGAAGGTTGCTGATCCAATATAGACCACCACCTTGCAAACATACAATGATATCACAATCCACTTTTACATTTTTGGAACCATTTCCAGGAACAATTACAGCTATCTTCTCCACAGTAGGCAGATTGTATCTTCTGGCATCAGCTGCCTGTTGTAGATAGAGATGCATGTGAACATCAGTATGCTCCTCAGGTGGTTTTGCCTACATGATATGTAAAATATAAATAAACTTGTCTTGCACAAATTGTAACTACTTACCCTCATGATTTCATAGGCCTGTTTGTAAACTAGAGCATAATGATAGATTTCTCTAAGAGTGGTGTGGAGATCCAGCAAAATAGCACCATCAAGTTGAGAGTTGCATTGAACACATCTATTAGTTGCCTCTTCTGGCTCATGAATATAAAGCTTGAGCATAGGATGGTTGTAATCCATCAGGTGGTATGAAAGCTCCCATGAGTTGGTGAAGTTCATCATGAATGCAAAAAAATGCTGGCTCAGAGCTAGGCTATACCAAGGATATGGAATACCCACATGGGTACTGGATATGGATACCACATGGATACAGGTACAGGTCAGCATGCTGGGTATCTGTATCCATATCCACACCCACATGGTGGGTATTGACATATTTACCAGTACATTTTGACTCAAGAACTACCAGCTACAAGTAACTAATTAGTAAATCTGAATGGGAAAAGTCTGTCCCAAGTGATCCACCAATTGACAGTGGTCCAACCATCTGAATCTGAGCATGTGTCAAAAGCTTAAAAATTTCCAGTTTGAACCCAACCAAGCAAACTGACATAACTCACTGCTGGTGAAATGCAGGCCAATGCAATCTTGAAAGCAGCAGGGCAGAAGATAAAGATGACAGAGAAGGTGAAAGTGGCTGTCAAAGATAGAGAGTTGATGGCATTGAAGAAGAGGAAGGCTGGCAATGACATCATGATTGACAACACAGTGGCAATGGCATCCAAGAAAAAGGTACAATGTCAGTGGTGACAACACAGCAAGGATGTCTGTGGTGGGGAAAGGGAAGGTGATTGGTGATGATGCTAATGCTGCAGTTGTTGATGCTGCAGTGGTGACAGCATCCAGGAAGAGGCACAATGCCAATAGTGACAACACAGCAAGGATGTCCATGGCAAAAAAAGGAAGGGTAATTGCTAATGGTGGTGATCAGACAGACACAGAGATTGTCATCATCAATGGCAATAGTACCTGGGAAGCTACTCCAATTCCCAAGGAGGAAAGTCCTGAGGACAAATTGGGTGCATCTGCATTTTTGATATCAATAAAGTGAGCAGTGAGAGTTCAGTATGATTGCTAGAACATCTGATGCAAGAATGGGTTTCACCTATATATGCTTTCTTCAAGGCAAAACCATATATCATAGATATTGGGAGCCACTGTATGCATGACTTTAAATGTGTGGAATGTCAGTGCAAGGTAACCATTAGGAGATACCTGGATACAAAGGATGCCTGCTTGATTGGGAACATGCTGGGATGGAGATGCATTGGATGCTGATGATAATGCCAAGGACACAGATGAAGTATGCAAGAGTGTTGCCAGTGGTCTCCTGCACAATGGGTTCTTTCTGTTATGGTTGGTGACACCCCCCCTTCCTTTTCCCCTACCATTCCCTTGGACTACCCCAGGTCATCTCTCTGGGACAACATCATTGCTTCCTTGCAGGAGTATGCAGTGCAGGACACTGCATTCGAGGACAGCCTCTCTGATCTGTTTCCTTCCAACACTGCCACATTTTGATCCTATTCCACCCATTCCATTTCTTCCTGATCCATATTGATCCTTTTTCCTTCCAATTTCTCCTGAGGACACTGCCACCCTTCCATCATGTGCTTGTTATATGTGACGTGTTTCTTACCTCACACACACGATAGTGCCTCTCCTTATGCTACATTCAGACTCTGACTCACCTGCCCTAAATGACCCTAGGCAGTATATATATTCAGTCTCCACCTGTATTCTCTCTCTAACTTGAACCTACACAATCTACTGTGTATTTTGGAGTTCATTGCTGGCTCACTTCTCTCACCAGCTCTCTCACTTCATTCTTCGCTTCACCATCATCTCTCTCATGAGGGCGATCTTCAGATGATCAACTTAAGACGTTGATCGTGCTCTGTCTCATCATTGAGCAGACCCTGGGCCAAACTCCAACTACATGTTGGTGTTCCATTGTTACTATGGTCATAACACTTTCTAGCCTCATTTGAGTGCAAAGGGAAAGGAAAGGCAACTTACTTGTATTGCCAACATACCTGGATAGTGACAAAGTAAGCACATGTTGTTCAAAGTTGTGTTGAGCAGTCCTAAACTGGATTCTTGCAGAGCCAAGATAGTGTGTTGGATTGCAAAGAGCCTACACCTATTCAAGATAGTCAAAGACTGTGGCTTTCAATTATTGATGGAAACAGGATGACCTGAATATTACATACTATCTCTGTCCACCATATCATGTAATGTGCAACTCATGTTCACTCACACTCACAAATGAGTTGCTAAGATGTTACAGGTCAGTGATTGGTTGCTGTTCAAGACCTGAATCTAATGAACATGCCAGGAGTATGATAGCAAACTCAACTTTACAATAGATGCTTGGACATTCCCCAACCATTGTGCATTTGTAGCATTTGATGTGCACTTTGAGCACAAAGGTGTGCTGCTAAGTATGCCATTTGACATTGTCAAGGTCACCAAGGTATTCTTATCTCTTGCAGATTTTTTGGATGAGCATTGATTGGTTGTTGATAGTCCCATATAGGAATTGAGCTTGTGACAGTGTTTGCAAGCATGCTAGACAAGTTTAAGTTAACAGACAAGGTATTTCATAATATTACTTGTCACTTACTAGTACTGATGTGCACCAGGTCTTGAGCATCACATGTGACATTGCCTCAAATAACAATGTTATAATCAGAGAGCTTGCTCTGCAGTAGATGGATTTGAGGGTCCTGCAGCACAGACTCATTGTTTTCTGCACATCATCAACTTGATCACAAAGAGTTTCATATGCCAGTTCAACATCAAAAAGAAATGTGCCCATATCCATGCTGATACCACTGAGATGATCACCAATGATGAATTCAAATCACTTAGTAAAGAGCTGGTGGAAGGAGGCAAGGGTGTAGCTGACTATGGAGGGAGCATTGGTGATAATGGGATGATATTGAAGGACAATGATGATGGATGGGTTGATGAAATGAAGGAACTGGTAGATGAAGAGTGTTGCAACTTCGGCCTATCAAGCTCATGCTGGTGAAGGTTGGTGCAAGGTTTAGCATCTGATAATCAACTACTGAAACACTTGCTATCAGCTGCACAAGCTTGCATACAAGATCATTCATTTGATGGCTAGCATCCTTCCTGCTTGGTGAACCATTTGGTGTGAGTTGAAGATGTCCATTACCTTGATGCCCTGTGATGTCACCACCAGGTGGAATTCAACATTCAACATGCTCTAATATGCCATCAAGCATTGTAAAGCTGTTGAGACTGTCATACAACAGTGTGAACTGGGTTTGCAGTGCTTTGAACTGGCTGAGGATGAGTGGGAATTTATTGACCAGCTCCATGGAGTACTCAAAGTAGAAATACTCACAAATAAATGTAACTAATGATTCACCTGACCTTACTTAATAGATTCTGAAGGATGGACCTGGCAACCATCATTTCAGTGATGGACCACATTCACAATCACTTTTGAAAGGCCTCATGGGACAGAAAACTATTCCCTGCCATTCATTCAGCAATTTCTCTTGCAATCAACACCCTTAACTGCTACTATTCCCTGACAGATACCTCCAAAGTGTATATGTAGAATCACAATGAGAGTATTTTATTCAATTTGAGCATCCTCATTCATTGCTGAATCAAACATCTAGTTCTATATCCACAGCACAAATTAGCTTACTTCAAGGTGGCTGGATGGGAGGCTGAATGGATTGAAACTGCCAAAATGCTCATTCAGGAGGTGTTCATGACCACCTACAACTCAGACCACATGGCAGATACTAAATCTGAGTTGGATGTCAAGGAGTGTGACATTGTTGATTCTAATCCAAAGGTTAGTAGTTATTTCACTTATATATCCATCATTAAATCTCTAATTAACCTTGCCATGTAACAGAGCACTAACATTTTCAACCATTTGCCTGCTCTTGTACCATCAAAAGTAGTCAACCTGCATTCAAATTTGATTGCTACCTTAGCACTGATGTGGAGCATGTCACAGACACAATAAAGTGGTGGCTTGAATGTTGGAGTGCATTTCTGTTGACCTGCATGAAACTGGTTTCATACATAGTCAGGAAAGCTACCATCCAAGAATGGATATTTCTACCACTTGAAGTGGTTAGAATTCTTAGATACTATAGGGCCAGATAGCCCTCAGTATGACCTACATACCTTCTTCTATTTTTATTGGAATATTTTACTAAAAGAATATGGAGATATAAATAGTTTTATTCAACCACAACTCTACTACTACTATTAGTACATAACTACATAAAACTATAATATTACGTGTATAGCTAAGTGCCAGTGAGAGAAATTACCCCTGAACCATGCCCTGCACAGCATTGCACAGCATGTGACTCAGTATGACTCATTCTGACTCAGCCACAGTTGCTAGGTGACAGCCTAATTACAGAGCACATGATTATTGTTGTGAAAAGTCTTGAACAAATACTGGCAGGACTCAACAAGCTACACCAGACTAACCACAGCAGTATAGAAAAGAGGTGAATAAGAGGTAAGGATAAGAGTCTTCCTTAATTCAGCCACAAGGACATAGGTTGCAGTGAACAAATGGATTAGACTGAGGATGCTCAGTTGACTACTGCTAGTTTATATAAGTTACAGGATGGCACATGGACCATAGGGTCCATGGGAACAACTACTTGGTATAGATAGATGAGAGAAGCAAATGTGAGAAAAGAAGAATGATGATGGGAAGAAAGAAATGGAAATTAATAAAGCATGTGTGCAATGTGTTTGTCTAGGCCATGGTCATGTGTATGTTCCCATGGTCATGTGCACATCATGTGACTTTGAAGTCTAAAGGTGTAAAGTATGCACATTGTAGCACTAAGATAAAAAGTTTGAAAATATTAGTATATCATAACACTACTCCCTCTTTAAGACTCAAATTTCAGGTGAGTCCTGTGATAATCAATCTCAGTAAAATTTTCATGATGAGTGAAGAGTGAAGAGAAATCTCCAATGGTAAGGCCATGAAGTTTCTTAGGAGCCAAGGGATTCTTTTTATGGAAATTGGCAACTGCTTGTGGTGCAGTGTTAATTATGTCACCTGATTCCCAAGTTCTATCAGACTTGTTGTAACCTTTCCAATGTATGAGGTATTGAAGCTGGTGGCCTTTGAAATGTGATTAGGCAAATGCATGGATATACCATGGGGTATCAGTGGTCTGATCCACATCCATACCCATGGCTGTGGGTATGGGTATCTGCTGTGTGTCATGCACATCAGACCCTGGACTGGACCCATGGTGGGTAACACCCATGGATATTGCATAGACTTGGATACAACTGTACAAAACTATTGTGTAGCCTAAGGTACATAATAATACTGTCCCAACCATCTGCTTTGATGATATGAGCATATCAAGTTGAGGTAATGGGCCAGGAGGCCATCTAGGTGAACTGGATGAAATGGGAGGTGTTGGGGACAGAATGCAGTGTGAAAGCAATGCCAATAGTGTTGGAAAGGATGGAAGATGGTGTAGGAAGAACAGCACAATGAGTGGCATATGCTGCAAGTCAAAACAAGTCAAAATAAAGTTGCTAGCTAGAGAAATGGCAAGTCAGCAAGAACAGTGCAAGTGCACAACAGATGATGTACCTGAGCTGTCCACACCACCCTGGAAGTGGCCTAGGCAACCCATCCAGCTTCCAAACCCATTGCATTGCCATGGCAAGTCCAAATGAAGTCTAAAAAGCATTAGCAGAGCAGACACAAGAGGAAGCACTGACTGAGCTGTACAATCACATGGCAAAGGTACTCCTGAACTGAACTGAATGTACTTTCGCAATCCTAATTTAATTTAAATTTTGTGAATGATACCTACAATACCCATGGGTGCTACAACCAATACCCACCACTGGAGTATGGGTGTGGATATCAGAAGGTCAGATCCACATCCATATTCATGAGGTATCCACACCCATGACCCTGGTGGGTATCTGATACCCATGCATTAGCCTAGACATGATGCTGCAATGTAGTCAATTTCAAACTGCTCTACTTCTTTTTATCTACTTCAATCACATCTGGGCATGAAACTGGTTGACCTGGTAGGGTTGCCCTATATGATTTAATATGTGAAATATTAATGGTTGGATGAATGTGAATGGAGTTTGGTAGTTTGAGTTTGATGGCATTAGGAAGGACTTCTAGGATTTCATAAGCGCCAATCCATTTTTGTGTCAACTTCTTTGCCATATATGGGAGCTGCAAGTGTTTGGCAAAAAGCCAAACTTGTTGTCCTTTCTCATACTTGGGAGCATCAGATCTCTTTTTATCTGATTGCTTCTTCATTCTTTCTCATGCTTCCTCTAATGTGTCTTATACTTCCTTGTGGGATTTACCCATCTCCATGCCAAATTCTTTTCCCATGCCTTTGGCCTTTCTTTCAAAACCCATGCAAGGGGCATAATTACATATGATATTGAAGGGGATAGTGCTGGTGGTGGTGGTGAGAGAATTGTTGTGATGGAATTGAGTGACTTTGAGCCAATTAGCCCATTTGGTCTGTTGCTTTGCTACATAAGAGCAGAGATATTGTTGTAGTTCTCTATTAATATACTCTGTTTGTCCATTGGTTTGCAGGTGATAGGTGGTGGAGATTTTCTGTGATATTGAGAGAAGATTGCATAGTTTGGAAGTAAAGTCTGAAACAAACTGGGGACTGTGATCAGAAACAATCATGGAAGGAAGTCCATGGATACATCAAATATTGTGTCTGAAAATAATAGCAAGATCCTTTGAAGAGATTGTGTCATAAGTTGGAATAAAAACAACTTCTTTGGAAAATCAATCAACAACAACACAAATGGCAGTGTAATTGTGGGAAGCAGGTAAATCCATAATAAAGTCAACAGATAGATCTTCCCATGGTCATTTAGAAGCTGGTAAAGGAAGCAGTTTTCCTGCTGGTGCCTTTGACTTTCCCTTTGTCTGTGTGCACACTTGGTGTTATGGTTTTTGTGACCTGGTGTCACCCGTGACCTCCCATGACCATGTGCCCTGGTGGCACCACAACTTTCCCCTCCTCTCATGGCACAGCCATTGTATTACCAGATCATATTCGACAATCATCGACTCACAGCTACCGTTTCCCCTCATAACGGACAATCCCCGGCCTTACGCCTCAGATGGGCTCTTGCCTCTAGACTGGACACTCCCCCAGGACGATGAGTTCCCTTTCATCACAAGGACTCCTCATTATCACCTAGCGACTGGACATTCCCCCGGACATTTACATTTCCATGTAAATACAAGGCCTGGATCTTCCCTGGAGTTTCCCTGGATCATCTCCTGATCCTACTCTCCCTGGTTGGGCTGTGGCTCATTACCTCACAGATCCGAGATCTCCTAAGCATTGCCTTGTTGATCCTACATGCCCCGATACCTGCCTTGGTGACCCATCATCACCCGAGATACAGCCTCTGGATTGTAGACTCCAACATCTGCCCTCAACAGGACAGCCTCATTGATCCTAGATCATCCAATCTATTGATCCTATCATACCTGCTTCAGTTTCTTCCTAGATCACGTGCTACATAATGCAATGCATCTTGGACACGCTTATGCCTACCCTGACGTTCTATTACTATATCAGGTTAGACTGGCCCTAAACTAGTGTACTTGTATATAAGTTCAAGCTGAACTTGAACTGCTCTCTAACCTGAATCTACTCATTCATACCCTCAATTCTCTGCTCTCTGAGAGATCTTGGGAAAACTTCTCGTTCCTTGGACTAGGTTGTCCTCGTATACTTGCTTCCACACTATTCCTCTCATCGTTGTCATTGCCAACATCAACCTCGACTCATTTGTCATCTTCAAGACCTCTTGAAGAGTAGCATCCTTGGTTGGAGTCCCAGTGTTGCGGGTAAAACCGTAACACTTGGCAGCTATTTACATAATTTTTAATGTTTTTGGTGACACCAGGCCACTTGAAGAGTAGCATCCTTGGTTGGAGTCCCAGTGTTGCGGGTAAAACCGTAACACTTGGCAGCTATTTACATAATTTTTAATGTTTTTGGTGACACCAGGCCATGGGAAATGATGAGTGAGAAGATGAGAAGTGTGAGCTTGACCCAAATGTCCACTAATAGGAGAGTCATGACAAATCATAAGAAATGCTGTACATAAAAGTTCAGGAACAAAGACTTTGTTTTTGTTGTTTTTGAAAATATAGTTATTATCATCATAAGTGTATTCATTGAAGAATTCTTCATGTATTTTTTCTGATTCTTTTATGATTTTATCATAGAAGGAAGAGGAAAGTTCAACATTGTTAATAAATAAAGAAGGTGGAAGGACAGTAATGTTCTGGTTGTGATCCTGGATGGCATCACCATGGTCCAG
>JBBPQV010001341.1:0-10732 GCA_038092675.1 Boletus rufocinnamomeus | reverse complement strand
CAGAGGGAGAGATGTTATAGCCTAGGTACTTGTGGGTCAGTGGACCATCTGCATTTTTCTGGCTTAGTGTAAAGTCCATGTTTGCAGAGTCGTCGGAGGACTTCTTGGACATGCTCTTTGTGGGAGGCCTTGTCCTCAGAGTAGATAAGGATGTCATCCAGGTAGACTATGACGCAAACATCAAGAAGATCAGCAAAGATGGTGTTTATGAACCGCTGGAATGCTGCAGGGGCATTGGTAAGACCGAATGGCATGACTAGCCACGCATAGGAGCTGTAGCATGTCCAGAAGGACATCTTCCATTCACCTCCCTTGGCGATGCGGACCAAGTGGTACACGTGCCGGAGGTCGATTTTGGTGTAGATCTTAGTGTGGCTTGGGGCGTCTAGGAGGTCAGAGATGCAGGGGAGCGGGTAGTGGTCTTTCTTCATGATCTTGTTGAGTCCTTGGAAGTCAATGCAAAGACAGAGGGAACCATTCCCCTTGCAGACAAAGAGGACTGGAGCAGCATGAGTGGAGGAGGAGGGACGGATGAAACCCATTGCTAGGTGCTCATCAAGGAACATGCAGAGTGAGCTGAGTTCGGAAGGGGAAAGGGAGTAGGTGGTGCCCAGTGGAGGGGATGCTCCTTTCTCAAGGTTGATCTTCAGATCGTGTTCGTGATGCAGAGCAAGCATAGAAGCCTTGCTTTTGCTGAACACATCAGAGAAGTCGTGGTATTCCAGAGGGACAGTGGAGAGGTTGACCAGTTCCAGAGGAGTGAGGGAAGCGGAGTGGAGATCACTCCCCTGGGGGCAGAGTTGCAGGCTAAACTGAACGGAGCCCTTGAGGCGACAGGCCAGTGCGAAGGCAGGTGCACTGATGAGCGTGATGGGTGGAGCCTTGCGATTGGAGAAACGCAGTGGACCAGATGGGATGGGATCAGCTGGAGGAAGTGATTCTGGAGGCTGCGGAGGAGAGCTCGGGGGTGCTGGCACACTCTGTTCAGGTGCATGGAAGATACTGCTCATAACCCAGTCAATCAACAGATTGTGTTGGGTGAGCCAGTTGTGTCCTAGAACAAGGGAACAGGTAGAGTCCAGCAGAGTGACATAGAACATCATTGGAGTGATATCACTGGTTGGGAAATGGATGGAGAGATTGATGGCTCGGGTAATGGTGCTGTTGGATGTCCCATTGAAGAGGTGGAGTTGAAGTGGGGGCACAGGGTAGGTAGAAAGTCCGTGTTTATTAACAAAGGAAGTATCGATAAAACAGTCAGAGGATCCAGAGTCTACAAGTGTGGGAAATGGAGGGATTGGATATGATACTAAAGAAACGGAGGGCATAAGCCACTTAGGATCTGAAAGAGCGGACGTGTTGAGACGGATCTCCTTGGATGCACAGGTGAGCAAGCTTGGGGATATGCAAACTCTGTTCCTCCTGGCATCACCTGATACTGCTCCTGCAACACTATGCTTGCCTGCAGGAATAGCAGCAGGACATCTTTGGCCACACTGGCCAAGCTGTGGATGCTAAGACCATACACATGGTTTTCTATTGCCCATATATGTCCTGCCTGCAATGCTTTGACAATGTCCTCCTGATCCATTTCTGAAATGTCTTCTGTTGCACTTCTAAACTTGTGCTTCCAAGCAGTGTGAATGTGTTGCCATGGATTGATCATCAGGGCAAACTGTATGCAAGGCAGGATGTATTTTGCCATGACCAAAGAGAGGTAATTGAAAGTAAACTTTTTGTTGAAGTTGACACACAGCAGGTCCTTGTAGAGCTGCACTACATTCTTGTCTCCAAAGCAGATCTTGGCTGCTAGCTGTGTGAATGGTCAGGCCATGGCAAGGTCCTGGATGAGGATATTGCTTGTCACAGCATCCAGCCTGTGTGAAATGAGCTTGTCTTGCCCTGTCAGCACTGTGGTCTTGGAGTATTGGCAGAGAAGCATCATGTGATGTCCAAATATCATCAGGTTGCAAGTCAACCTGGTTTGAGTGTTGTAATAGATCATCATGGTCAGCTCAGTGCCTCTGCTGAATGCACCACTGAGCATCTCTACATGGAGCAGGAGTAGCCTTTGAAGCTTTGCATAGTCTTGCTGTTGGCAACCTCAAATCTAATAAAGACTTGGGTCACTCAATCACACAAACTGACTGTAGAGAGAAGAGACAGTTGAGAGGGAATCCCAACAAAAACTTGACTAGAGTTCTTGGGGCGTTGGATTCAAGGTATATATACGTTTTACATGTTTGTAGTTATTATGACGCTGGTCTGTGCGCGTGAGGCTATGTAATGACGAATCGTGTGAGTATTAGTAAACAACGGTGAGTAATGTAGACGGAGATTAATAGGAGGCAGTGCTAGATGTTCTAGACTGACGGAGATTAAATACATGAGGTTGACACATGTTATAGGTCTAGACCTAGTTCGCACGGTCACGTGATGGGAAAAGATAAGGTCATGTGATTGTGAAAGTGTGAAGGGAAGTCACATGACTAGAAAAGAAAGGGGTGAGAAAAAGGGTTCGTAACATCACCTGGGAGATGAAAAACACCACCCGGGGACAGAAGACTCATTTGGTTTCCTTAACGAAAGGTTTGCCATCCAGCAAGACAACCCGTGCAAAGTCTTCTTCTCCTCACAAAGCTACTCTGTCAGGCGCTTGAACTCCTTCTGCCCAGAATGGTGGATTTGCTAATGACTGTGCTGTGGCATTTGAAGACTTTGATGCAATCCCAAGACTGAGACTTCCCACAAAAGTATGTGAGAAATCTGTTGGCACACACCATGTCCACTCATTCCAGAAAGACTCAAAATGATTACATTCGGGATTGGACCGCCCACAAAGTGGAATACTTGCAAGCATTGCTTGATATGGAAGCCCCCCTAGACCTGCGGAAATGCAGCATCTGTGGCAGTGATGGGATTTACAGATGTCGACACTGCTTCAGACATCCCGTGTATTGCATGCAATGCTGCAGGGAGCACCACCTGAAAATCCCTTTCCATCGCATAGAACAGTGGACGGGGTCTTTCTTTGAGGACTCCTCCCTCTGCCAGGTGAGCCTGACACATAACATGTTTACTCCGCTGGCTGATCAAAGCAGGTGGGCCTTAAAATACATCTGGGTCATGGTGGATAACCTTGTCCCAGTGATGGCCATGCAGCGGAACAGGCAGAGGGTGTGCCTGTCCCAATGGAAGATGAAGAATGGGAAGATGAACCACCGACTGATATCCCTCCTTATCTACGCCTTCTGACGGGGTCTGACTGCCTGACTGTGATAGATTTGATGGGTGTACATTTCATTAAAGTAAACTACTGCACTTGTGCACCCTCAATGCCCCTCCATTTGCAATTGCTTCACACCAGGCTCTTTCCCTTGACCATTGACACTCTGAAAACCACATTCACCTTTGCGGTATTGGATGACTTCATCCGAGATAACTTGGAATGCGGAACATCTGCAAGCAACTATTACAATAAGCTCTGCAGAATTACCTCAAGTGTATTTCCTCATCTCGTGGCGGTAAGTTGCCATGGGTAGTATTATAGCATGCAACTCAGACAGAATATATAGAATCGATATAGGGACCTCTTGCATGTTTCCTGCAAATGGCGGCTGCTAAAGATGCTAAAGTGGAATGGGTTTGGACACCGCTCTGATCGAGTAGGTCCAGGTGGGCTAGTCTTGTTTTGCCCGACATGTCCTCAGCCTGGAGTCAATGTCTTTCCGGCTGCCGAAGATGATTTATCAGAGTGCGCCATTCCTATTGAGCTTGTTGGTGATTTACCTGATCGGTACAGTTGGAAGTACACCCACAGTTTTATCATGGATGGAAACTTCAAGGTGGAGCACCTGCATGATCGGCGGGCAGACAATCAAGTTTCGCTCATGGATGGCCTTGGCTTCATGGTAGCTCGCCAGCCATATCAGGCTTACCTGGCTGCGACGCAACACCCACTTGAGGTCAGCTTTCTTCACTGTATCTACTGCTGGCTGTCTATTGATTCACCACAGCGGTCCACTTGCAATAACCATCGCGCGGTGAACCAAGCAAACACGCGCTGTGGGCACCTAGAAGCGACAGGAATCAGAGTGACTGCATGTGCATGGCATGGGTGCTTTGTCCTGCATTTGGTAGTAGATTTCCAAAAGGGAGAGCAATGGGTGTTCACTCTGAAGCCCCACTCAGGATAATACGACTGATGGGTCCACAGCCAGGTAAATATGAATTATTCCCTCGCAAATGCACTGAAATACAACATGGGAAATATCCACCGTGTGTTGCATTTCTATGATGTGAATTGCTCATATATGAAGCAACTCCATGGGAGGGTGAGCAACAACAATTTGCTGGACTTTCTGACCGGCATCACAATCGTTCCTGGCATCGGAATTTGGCATGTGCATGGTCACCATCCCTAGTGCTTCCCATGATATGCGCCGCTTTTCATTAAAGGTTCGGGTTGGATTGATGGAGAAATCATCGAAACCCTCTGGTTGGTCCTCAATATAGTTTCAGGGTCGACCTGTGGTATGTCATCCCCACATCGGCAAGAACTTCTCGACTTCCAGATGAATGACTCCAATTTCATGAAAATGATCCGAATGGGTGAGTTCGTGTAATCGTTCACATATTGCACCTGCCCATTTATTTGCTGGCGGCATTCAGGAAAGAGTCTGGTGGGAAAACTCAAGGCCGCTCGCAAATCCGCTGAGTCGGCCTGCAGAGCATTTGATGATCTTGACGGAGTGGTTCCAGTGGACAAGAAGTGCAGATGGTTGGAGCAGGAAATCCAGGCATTGGATGAACGTGTAGTTGATCCTTTGGCCATGGATATATTTCAGGTTAAAATGAACAAAGGTCAGCATCCCAGTGGGCTCTTCACAGTCCGCACTGAGCCTCACCTCACAAACCAGCTCCAACTTTGAAAACAATTGAGCTAGACCTCCTTGCGAATGCGGAAGAAATCTCTGGAGGACCTCGTGGATCCGCCACCTGGTTGGCCCATGGCCTCCATGTCGAAGAAGCGTGCATCACCTTGATGAAAGACTGGAAGTCATGCGGGCCCTGACCGACTGAGGGCCAGCGACTGTCATTAGCACGTCGGGCTGAGCAGCTCTCTGCAGAGCTTGCGAAATTCCTCTTGAATGCTTCAATCTATCTTGGGGAGGGCATTGATGAGGATTTTGATAAAGATTGGGAAGATTCAGAAAGTGAATTGCAGGGGCGGGATGAAGACTCCAGGGACATTAAATTGTTTCGCTCAGTAGGTGATATCAAGCTTCTGCTCCCCTTAGTGCTAGGCTGTGCGGAGTGTGAGGAGCTTGGAGTTGCGAAGCTGGCGGATCTGGAATTGCGCTTGCGAACTGGGCAGGCCAATGATGCCCTTCATGCCATCTGCTTAGGTTTGGCAGATAAGGCTGTTCTATTTTGAAACAAGGTTCGACACGCCTCCAATCAATCTACAAGCACCCGCGCGTGGAACAAGGTTCATTCTGTAGATGCAAGCCTTGCTAAATATGCATCGATATACAAGCAGTGCCGCAAAGCCATGAATTCACTTGGTGCGGGAACGGAGATCCTGCAGCGGTATCAGGTTCTCACTGCCGCGGAACTGAAGGTGACAACATCCGTCGCCAACCCGAATGGCAGCGGCCATCGGAATGATAGTCTGGCGTGGTTCTGGTCGATGGACATCCCGCGGGACACGCAGGCCAGTGATTGGATGTCAGAATGTATGCCTTCTCGTCTTCATTCGTACAAGGCTAATTGTGGGTTGCAGTTTATCGTGTGAATTGGCTGCGAGCAAAGGCCGCGCAGGACCGTTGGGCGGAAGAGGTGGATCTCATCACTGCTGAGTTCCAATGGACCCTTAGCTTCTTTCAAAAGAAATCCGATTGTTGGGAAGAGCTGCGAGTGGACAGTGAGAAGCAGGGGGCCCGCGGCCAAGCTTGCTATGCCGCCCGCCAAGCCGCCATATATGGCAAGCTGCGGGATGAATGTCGGGTCAATTTAGAGGGAGTCATGGCACACTATGTTACACAATCTTAGTTGCAGTGCATCTCATAAACAACATGATGGTCATGCAGTGCGGAAAATGGATACCAGGAACAGAACTAGAGGACCGACGGAAGGCCGAGACCTAGACAGACACCGCCGAAAGCATTCCCGGAGAGTTTCGGAACCGCGTAATACCAAGCCGGGTCGCGAATTGCCGAACAATAGCTGTAAGGCCCAACCAACTACTCACATGTCCTCCCATCCAATGCCACCCACCAGTGAGAACATCGCCTGGCCCCACGTCTCGCAGACCATGCTTCACATGGTGTTGTATTATACTGGCTGCCGCATAGAGGCCGCCACAACTCATCTCATGGGGATTGAACTGAACGAATGGCCGAAGAAATGGCATCAAAATTTGGAAAGGGAGTTTGTGAGTATCATGACAATTGCGCCAAAGTCCCGCTCATACTATCATGTCGCCATGTCCGAAGAACTACCTGAAAACCCTGCAATACGCCTATGCAACGCGAACAACATCGGTGATTCCTGCTCCGGCCTGCCAGGGCGCATGTATCGCATGGCTAGGAGACCCTGCGGAGATTCAGACCCGACTGCTCCAGTTGGATCGGCAGGGATTCACAATGATTCACAACATCCCCAGAATAGTTCCCCGCTGGAACATGGATAACGCAGACAAGTTTGAAGCGTCCTGGTGGCTTTCAGAATCAGAGGACTGTGTCTTAGACTTGTCATTGGAAGCACTGATTGCCAAGGCCGATACATATTTCCAGGTGCGAGGGTCATATTTTTCATTGCATTGCTGGCTGAGCTAGTTTCAGAACATTTGGTCATTTGAGCAGTCACCGTTTGATGAGCAAGAACTCGCCGAGTTGGATGCGGAGGAGCAGCGGATACTGACCGCAATCGAATTGCGCCTACCCGCATTGAGAGAACGTGATGAGGAGATGCGGCACCACTGGGCGCGGCGTGCGCAGCTTCGTGCAATCCTCGGATTGCCAACAGCAGCGTATGAGGAACATATGGTTGAATAGCAATATGTAATGTCCAGAATGGAATCCTCATTGCGGAATAAACACTTATGTTAAAAAGAAAATTGCTGCTTGCCGGGTGGATTTACTATTAGCTGGCCCTCATACGGCATTCACCGCCTCCAAGCCGCATCCCCGCCTCCACCCGCATCCCCGACTCCACCTGCATCCCCGCTACTATGCTAAACCGCAATGCTGCATTTGTCCCTTTTCCGGTGCGGCATCTACGTCAGACTCCTTCGCATAGTTGCAAGGCGGAACCCCCAGTGCTTCATGCACATTGTTCCGCATGTACCAAGCGATGCAAGCGCGGTCCTCCGATACCTCTCCTGCCCCATGCATTAGTAGTCTCCCCGAAAACGCCACCATTGTCCCTGGCAAGTAGCGCATCCGCAGTCGTTGCTTCGGAAAGACCAGATCGAGCGCATCATAATTGCCGACAGTCAGTAACTGATCGAAAGACTCGGATTTCCCCATCTTGTCCAAGTGATACCGTGTGCTCCGATTGACCATTGCGGAGATGCTGCTGTACACCGATGGCCAGAGTCGCAGAACGTCCAGCATTTCAGTGTCACCCTTTGCAGATGCCATATTCCAGAGGGCAATCATGGCTTGCCGACCAAGCTGAAACATTTGCGGATGCATGATACTCAAGGCTGCCGACAATGCCGCTTGCATCCCAGGCAGTGCGGCCAACCATTCCCGAGCTTCCCCGCCATGCCGCCCAGCTTTTAAGGTCGCAGATACTTCCAGTTCTCCGCTTGACATCTGGGAGTATTCGTGAAATGCCGCAGGCGGACTATCCACAGTTGACTCACATTCCGACCTTGTTGAAACCATCCTGGGGAGAGGTTAATGCTCCCCCGGACTTCTGCTCCTGCCCGGAAGTACCGTTCATCCGTTCTCCAATTTCCACCTTCCTTTGATCGCGTGACGCTTGATCGGAGGGTCTCTCGGAGGAGCCGGCAAGATCTCCAAATCTTGTCCTAATGAATGTTCTTTATTGATGTCGATGCGAATGAGTGAAAGCTCACCTGATTAGCGTCGCTGAATAGGCCTGGCAAGTACCAAGCGATTATGTATCCTGTCTCATTGACAAGTATTGTCGGGCTTTCTAGCAGTTGATACGGCTTGGAAGGGTCCGCGCTGTCGTTGGTTCCCCCCTGCTCCATCTTTGCGGCAAATTTGAGGACATCCCGATCTTCCGCCATGGGGTTAAATCCATGCAGGACCACTTCATATCACTCCTGTCAGTTCTAACTGCACGCGTTTGCCAAATAACATACATTTATTTGCCCGTGCCTGGACCAGTTTTGTCACCATCCTATCGGCTTGATAAGTAACCTCCACAGGTATGTTCATAATCGGTGAAACGCCTGTATACGTGGTCGAATGGCTGATTGCGGAGTGGAATTGAAGTTGCATGTAAGCCGAAAGCTGATCAATGAGTACAAGCGGTGAACCATGTGGACTTTCGGTGAATGGTTCAAGGGACTCCATTGTGTATGATGCGGGGGACAAGGTGTTCTACAGCATGCATGGGGTAAGTTTCAGGTGGGAATTCGTCATGGCAACACTGTGTTATTGTTAGGCCCGACCGTGTGTGGCATATGTCCTATGTGATCCCCTGGCGGGCCTGTTCATGTGTAGCATACATCCGACGCGATCCCCTGGCGGGCCCGATCGCGTGTAGCATATATCCGATGCGATTCCCTGGCGGGCCTGCTCGTGTGTAGTAATTCCTCTGTGATCTCCTGGCGGGCCCGACCGTGTGTAGCATATGTCCTAGGTGGTCCCCTCACTCGTGTGTAGCATATTCCCTAAGTCATCCCTCGGCGGGCCCGATCGTGTGTAGCATATATCCGACACGATCCCCTAGCGGGCCACCTCGTGTCTAGCATATGTCCTAGGTGATCTCCTGGCGGGCCCGATCATGTATAGTATATGTCCTAGGTTGATCCTCTGGGGGGCCCGCCCATGTGTAGCATATTCCATAAGTCATCCCTCGGCGGGCCCGCTTGTGGGTAGCATATATCCGACGCGATCCCCTGGGGGGCCCGATCGTGTGTAGCATATGTCCTAGGTGATCTCTGTGCAGGCCCGATCGTGTGTAGTACATGTCCTAGGTTGATCCCTTGGGGGGCCCGCTCGTGTGTAGCATATTCCCTAAGTCATCCTTCGGCGGGCCCGCTCGTGGGTAGCATATTCCCTATGTCATCCCTGGGCGGGCCCGCTCGTGTGTAGCATATGTCCGATGCGATCCCCCGGGGGGCCCGCCCGTGTGTAACATATGTCCTAGGTGATCCCCTGGGGGGCCCGCTCGTGTGTAGCATATGTCCTAGGTGATATCTGTACGGGCCTGTTCGTGTGTAGCATATATCCGACGCGATCCTCTGGGGGGCCCGCCCGTGTGTAGCATATTCCCTATGTTATCCCTCAGCGGGCCCGATTGTGTGTAGCATATGTCCTAGATGATCTCCTGGTGGGCCCGCTCATGCGTAGTATATTCCCTATGTCATCCCTGGGCGGGCCCGCTCGTGTGTAGCATATGTCCCACACGCTCACCTGGCGGGCCCGCTCGTGTGTAGTGCATGTCCTAGGTGATCACCTGGCGGGCCCGTTCGTATGTAGCATATATCCTATGCGATCCCTGGGCGGGCACCCGTGTGTAGCATTTTCCCTGTGTCATCCCTCGGCGGGCCCGACCGTGTGTAGTACAAATCCTAGGTGATCACCAGGCGGGCCCGTTCGTGTGTAGCACATGTCCCAGGTAATCCCTGTACGGGCCCGCTCGTGTGTAGCACATGTCCTAGGTGGTTCCCTGGGGGCCCGCTCGTGCGTAGCATATATCCTATGTCATCCCCTGGCGGGCCTGCTCGTGTGAGCACGTGTCCTATGTCATCCCCGGGCGGCCCGCTCGTCTGTACCACATATCCTCCATGATCCTCATAGCGGGCCCGCTGCTCTGCAGCAAATCCTCCTATTTCAGCTGTCAGGCCCGCTGGTTTGTACCACTAAGCCTTCTATATCCTTTGTCGGGCCCGCTGGTCTGCGACACATATCCTCATTTATCGCGGCTCGGGACTGCTCGTTTGTACCACATATGCTACTTGATGATCTTGATCTTCATGGCGGGCCCGCTCGTCAGTAGTACATATCCTATGTTGTCCCTTGGCGGGCCCACTCGTCTATAGTACATATCCTCCTACAGCCCCCGCAGGCCCGCCCGTTGGTCATAATGATCTCATTGTCTCCTCATGGGCCAGCCCACTGGTAGTACATCTATTTACATACAGCTACCCTATGTTACCTCCCCAGGCCCGCCCGTCCGTATCCAATGTCCTGCAATGTATCTCCCCAGGCCCGCCCGTTAATAACACCATTTCTCGTTCAGCGCCTTGCTGGGCCCGTCCGTCAGTTTGTTGCTATACAGAAAGTCATCAGCGGGCCCGCCCCGGGGTGACTGTGTACAACATGATATTGTCAAGCTGGGGTGGCCGTGTGATACATGATAACATGACTACATTATGTGACAACAAGTGGCACATGCTGTAAGTTGAAACAAGTCAAAATGAAGTTGCTAGCTAGAGAAATGGCAAGTCAGCAAGAATGATGCAAGTGCATGATGAATGACATACCTGAGCCATCCACACCACCCTGGAAGTGGCCTAGTAGGC
>JBBPQV010001340.1:0-10736 GCA_038092675.1 Boletus rufocinnamomeus | reverse complement strand
AATTTGAACCCATCGATGTGGTACCCCATCGTCTCAAGAACGTCCTGAAGGTGCCGCTTCCCGTATGCCGCATAATACGGGCCGCGTATTTCAGTCACGCCGAGCTTGCGGGGCTTCTGAGGACGCGGATTCGAACGAATGAAGCCGAACCCTGTTTCTTTATCCTGGATAAGGGTCGGTCCTTGCGAAGCTTGTGCACGAAGGCTGGTCGTCATCAGTCCTGCCCTATTCAGCGAATTAACGCCAACGCGGGGTCGAAGCAGATGGTTCGATCGAGTTAGAGGACGCAATGCAGACATTTTTCTGTGGTAGGTCAGAGTCGATTAGATGTTAATCAATTTATACAAGTTGGTTTGGAGTAATGACGTCAGTGTCCCCTCACCTCCACCAGCAAACGAGTTGCGCAAGTCTAGAGTTAGAATGAACTTACAAATAGACCTCCAGAGGGGAGCGAATGAGTGCAAGCGCAGGAACTCGCGACTGCTTTACGCATGCCATATGTGTCGAAATCTGTAGCGTGCTGAGTTCGATGACAGGCTGGATCCGTGGATCAGAGCTGGTGAGTAAAATTGACCCTCCTTATTGACGCGGTTATTCAGTTGCAAGGCATGTATGAGGTAGGCGACGTCTTTGGCTGTTTAAATATTTTAACCAAGGTGTCAGCGACCAACTTGAAACAGGTATACAAAATCGCGGATAGCGGTCGTGACTCCGAGTCCTTCAGTGTAGTTCCGTGAGTTCCGTGTAGTGCTAGTCTAAGCCTCGTATTACAAGTAGTCACCACCCTATCGTGTCTTGAAGGGATGGTGGTAGACCACCCGCGAATCTGCCATGCAAGTTACAAGAGAAAGTAAAAAGAGGAAATATTCCGTCACAGTAAGCATCCTCAAAACGTCATCTCGCGGAAATGCATGGAACAGTCTCACGATAACAGTACATGTACAGGGTTGTATGTACACAAAGAAAGAGTAGCATAGCAAATTCAAGAGCAGCAGGAGAGAATGTTACAGCACACGCACAGGGTTGATGTACACAAAAAAAGAGTAGCATAGCGAATCCATAGGCCGCAAAAGGGAGTGTTACAAATCGACACGGCTGGCATCCACCAACGATGCCAGCTTCTGGGAATCCATCTCTTCGTCTCTCGAGACGAACCTACACGGGAACGCAATCGGGTGTCTTGCAAAACCACGTTAGCGTCGACTCACACTCTAACCGAGTTGAATGTCACCCACATTTTCAACCCCGTCGTCCACTTTACATCATCAGATCCCTCCGTCTTTTCGATCGTGAATACCGCCAGTATGCACGCCATCGCAGACCACAGCGAGGCATCCGCGACATGTCTCCCTGGACTGTGTGCAACCACGTCAGAGTTGGGAATACGCGAACGAGCGTGAGCGTCCACGCACCAGATCCGACGTCCGAACCCAAACACCCACGCAGTCTTGTCATCGTTCAGGGTACCGTCGTCGCGCAAGAACCGCTCCGGCATGAACACCTCGGGGTTGGGATACTGTTCCTCGTCGTGCGATATCGCCCTACCATACCATCGTCCGTCATCCTTGTACGCACACTCGCGAGTTCATGCTTCTTACCAAATATTAGCTAAGATTGTCGCACCTGCACAGAACAATCAGCCAGAACCACCGACAACGTCAACGCTGCTCACCTTGCGGAATGTAATACCCTCGATAGACATCGTCTTCGGTCGTGGCATGAGGAACAACTAGAGCACATCAGCAAATCCAGAAAAACAGCATCGAGATGGAACGAACTAGGCGCCACCGGGTGCCGCCTCAGCGTCTCTCGAAACACCGCATCCACATACGGCAATGATGGTCGGTCTCCAAAGTCTGGCAGTCGCTGCCGCCCGACTACACGATCTATTTCCGCCTGCGCGCGGTGTTGAACCTCTGGGTGGTTCATCATGACATAGACAAAGACGAGGAGTATAGCGTTGATCTGTAGTTCACACGTCACTCCATGATGACAAACGATGGAAGAGTAAAACGAACCGTCCCGACGCCGCCTGAGGAAATCGTTAGCCTCGAGGAGTAAAATGCGTGCACGTTATGAAATAGTGGTCACCTGAAAACAGCGTCCCTGCAGAGTCCTTGGTAGCTTGCACGATCTCCCCGTGCTCGGAATCACCGTCCAAACGATACCGGATGATCGCATCAGCGACCATGGACGGCGCTGCATTCCCTTCCTCCTAGTGTTTCGCATGAGCCACACAGACACATATGATCACTGATTTCGGGACGTACGACGCGTCGTTTGGCCCATGCGTATGGTGCGTTCACCGCCTCAGACACCAGACGTCGACATTCAGCAATCTCGGACTTGATCCCCATTCCCGGAAACCACGCGGGCAACGCCTTCACTGTATCATACACATATCAACGATTGATCGAGAGGCACTAAACTGGACGCCAACAACACACCATACGGAAACACTGAGCTTAGCACAACCAGGTCAGGCGAGGCGAAATGGGCAAAGATGTCTGAAGCGCGTTGCATCGATGTCACGAACGCGTCACCGTCCTTTATGTCGTACCCGTACGTCACCGCCATGATCACAGACGCTGCCAACCTGTGTATGAGTAGCGTGAGCACCACATCATGCCTCCGAGGTGTGGCGAGCAGGCTGGGCACGCACGTGGTGAAGTGGTCTTCATAATGCGCCGGGTCGCGCAATAGATGCGTCAACATCTCGTACGCTGTCTGCAGTTGTGTTGGGCGGTAAGTGAGTGCTGCGTTGGCGTGAAAGACTTGGTGTAGCAATCGTCGGTGTAACCTGAATCTCGGCCCGTACCGCGCGATAGCAGACGCCCATTCCCAGCCTAGCCTTTTACGTACCTGTCAGCGCAAGAGCCCTTGGGATGCCAGTGGCAGGAGAACCTACAGGTCTGCAGCAGGGAACTTGGGCCGGTCAGAGTACTTTCCCGAACGCTTTTCGAACATGTCAATGGCTGCCTTTTCCGAGTTCAACACGATGATGTCGTGGCCCAAGACACGCGTATAAATGATATCCCCTGTTCGATGGTCGCACGTCGATATCATGTCCCGGCGCGCTGTGGAGACACAAGGGACATACCATACGTCTTTGACCATTCTGTATAGGTAAGGTAGGGGGCGTTTCTGTTCAAACCGAGTACGTTTCCGAGGAATAAAATGGGTGCTGGGCCAGGTGGGAGGTGTGTTGGTGAGGTCGAGCGTCTGAGCTTTCTAACACCCTCGATGGCCAGCAGCACAGCTGCGAGTCCGAGGAGGACTGGGATGATCATGGTCTGAAGCAAGAGAGAGCCAGAATTGGACTCATCGTTGGCATCAGGTCTAGTGACACTCCCATCGATTATGAATATGAGACCATTGATATGCAGCCACTGGCACGTGTCAAAAGGTCCCGACGACGAGGCCCGGCGACTCGGAGGACCAGGACCAAGATGGAGTGAACCGCCATCATGTGGCGACTATCGTGCACGATATGACCTTGCGTACGTCTCGTGAGCGTTTTTCTATGAATTTTGAGCGCCATGGATGCGGGTGTCACTTTCGGAAGATTGTCGGAAGAGACGGAGGCAAATTGTCCGTGACAGGGGGACGACCAAGTCGCTTCTACATTCAACACCAACCGGGCCGTCCCGGCTGATGGAATTGATAAACATCATGATTGGGGTAAAGCCCAGTGAAGGAATACACCTTCGAGTGAGTCTCCGTTGGAAACCGAGTAGAAGAAGCTAGAGCTCCCGTTCTCCGTTCCTTCACCAAGTTGTGAGGACATGGAGCAGGCGTAAATCTGGGAGATGTACATATGTAGCTTCCAGCAGGTTGTGTGCTTTCAACTTGAGGATATTCAGAAACTTTGAATGGACTTGGAGAACTCACCTCAGGCTTCAAGTTTGCTCTACTTGTCAAATCATCATCTTTACAAGAGGAAAAAAGAATCCTGATTTTTTTTTCCTTTGGCCATTGCTTAGGTTGGTGGGCGGATGGATGAGAATATCATGTAGGCAACTCGTATGTACACAAGGTAGATATAGTGTCCATTGATTAATGATTGGTGTGTACTACGAGTTCGTGGGATGGAAAAGGGAAGGACGGGCGGCAGCGCGCAGCGCTGTCCGGCTCCGTAGGCATTCCTGAGCCGTAGGTAAACTGTGAGGGCGGGTGGGAACCAACGTCTCGCGAAGTGCAGCGGCGGAAGCCTGACGAACCCAATGGGATGTAGCGAGGCAAGTGAGGCCGATCGGGGGGAGTGGCCGATCAGGGAGTGGTGGGTGGGAGAAAAAAGCGAGCTAGTCTATCAGCTGCTGGCGAGCGGGAGGAAGTGGCAAGGCAAGTTCAAGCAACAGAAAGGAAAGGTTATTATGCCACGCCACTTCCCGCCGCTCGGACAAAGATTGTGCTGTCTGCGCACGTGCCTCGCTACGAAACAGATCCGCCATCTGGTGATATTTGCACAAAGTAGTGGTGTAAGTGGTTCGCACCATAGGCATCACGAGCCATACCTACACTACTGAATCTGTGTATGCAGTACAAGTTATCAGAGGAAGTACATAGAGGAAAGCAATAATAACATGTCGTTCTACTTTCATCAATGATCTCACATTCCAGCAGTGCTCCAGTCTAGTTCTTGGTGAATCAAAGCATGCGCGGTCGACGACCTCACTTTGAACGTGCACTCGAACGGGGCTGGATGGCTGAAAAAAAAACGGCATAAGTTTCGGGAACTGATTCATTGTGTATGGACTGACTTGATTGTGGAGCGACGGAACGTAATCTTGGGCATCACAGGTGTGCCATTTTCGTCCACCGGTGCGTCGATGGAAAAGACGGATAAGATCGTGGCCATGGCTATCCAGACAGTATCGAGTGCCATGTTCTTTCCGGCACACGAACTAGACAAAGTGAGAGGGAGATGTCTTCATTCACGTTGTGACTCACCGTCTTCCGTACCCAAAGGCGGCATAGTCGATCGGGTCTGGTACGTTTTCTCGTTCGAAGCGCTCAGGATAGAACTTCTCTGGGTCTGGATAAACTTCTGGATCGTGCAAAAGCGCCCTGAATGTCATCCGTAAACGGTGAGCTCGCTGTCTTGTCGAAACATGACGACGCACCAGCTATTGCCTACCACTGTCGCATCGGCTGGGATGTGGTAACCTTTGTACGTGTCAGAGTTCGTGGCACGGTGTGGGATGGCTGAAGTGGATTGAACCGTCGGTCGAGACTACAATTCAAGGGGAACGACCTACCGAATGGGACTGCTCATAGGGTTAGCTGGGTCAAGCTTGAGCTTCGTGAACACGTACAGACGACGAGCCACCGCAAAACTTCGCGGAAGACGTTCATGAAGTATGGAAGCATCTCCTTGTCCTCAAAGGTAGGAAGTCGTTCCCCGCCAAGAACCGAGTCCAGCTCAGTATGGACTCGTTTTTGAACATCGGGGTGAAGGACCACCGCAAGGACGAAACAGGTCATTGTAGCGAGATTCTGGAGGATTCTCTGAGGTTAAGTGTCTGCATATCATCATGGACCCGACTCACGGTGTCACTTCCTAAATCAGTGTCATGGGTTAGCCAGAAATACTCACGCAGCACAACTTCCTACCTGCAGCATAGACGACAGCAGCCATGCTCTTAATCGCATCATCTCCAAGCGAGTTTCGAGCGCCGTTGATCCGGTCTTCGATGCAATCCGTGACAAAGCAAGATTTCGCCGTGCCCTTTGCCTTTCACGCGGACGTAAGAAATGGAGCTTAGCGGTGCGCCTCTGGTAGGAACATACCATTTCCTCCTGGACCATGTTGTAAGGTCGGTTTACCACTGCTTCCTGTAGCGCACGCCATTCACGAGCTTTCTTCTTGAACCCGGCGCCAGGCATCCACGCCGGAACATGTTTAACTAGAAACGTGATGAACAGAAACCAATGCCGACACGTGAAGATACTCACGCATTGGAAATGTGTCCACCAGGAAGGTCCCAGGAACTGTTGCGGCTGACGTTGTTTCAGACGCCGCTTTGTTCACGAGTACAAATGGATCAGTCATGGCATCTTCAAAGTGGTACCCATAACTGTGCATGAGTTCAGCAACCATTGGAAACCCAACGTTTAGTTTGCACACTTACACTCGCTTCATGATGATGCGGGCGGTGTAACTATCAGGAATGAGCATACCAAAATCTTCTACGTGATCACGACATGTATACACACTGCTCAAGATGATCCAGGAACTTGACCGGGGATTGCTCTAATAGACGGACGAGTTCATGTGCTGCTGGGACCTGGATCCTTCGGTGATCTTTGATAGTGAGATCGAAGTGGTTATGGAAGATTCGGCGATGTTCCTTCCATCGGGGCCCATATCGCATTAGAGCGAAAGTCCAGTCCCAACCGACCCTATTCGAATTATGATTTTATATGTTAGATAGGCGCATAAACCACCTACAGATCGATCAGCATCGGCATATCAGGTCTGTCGGAGTAATTGGATCCTCGAACAACGAAGAGATCATTAACAGCCTGAGCCGAGTTCAAGATGATCGTCGTATGCCCCAATGTAGTCACGGAGACGACGTCGGAACCTGGGAACCATAATTTAGTAGAGGAGCAAGACGACCATGACGGAGACCTGATCACTGTATTCTTTGGACCACTGGCGTGCCTGTACATGGAATGCGTCGCCTTCGAGGTCCAGCAAATTTCCTACAAAGGGTAGACCTGACGGAGTTGGTACTAGATAACAATGGTCGGATCATCGGAAATAAAGATACCTTTTGGCCCAGGGGGGAGACGAGCCATTTTTCGAGCCCTATTCACCCAAACACCAGCGCCAACAGCAATGATCAAAAGAGCCCATGAGGATAGACTCAAGTCAGTGAGGGGCATCATAGTAGAATGAAAGGATGACACGTGTGCAGCAGGATAAAACCACAAAGCGGAACCGGTACTATGTAAAGTTCTGCCTTGGGTCACACAGGATGTCCAGATCTGAACTATTAGATAGAAGCTCTTTTTTCTGCAGTCTTGTTCCCAGGAACGAGTGAACCCTGAGAATGCTTCTCCTAAGTGGTACATGAAAGGTTGTTTGCAATGCAGTGAGCCGCCTAGCTATGTTTGATGTTGAACGTCATAAAACTTGAGAAAATGTTACCTACTATACAGCCGTGTGCTGCGGCCCGCCAGGCACGGAACCGCAAATATAAGCACAAGGGAACATGTTTAATTGCTGTTTGAATGAAACTTTGGGGTATCGCGTGCTCCACTGCGGGCGTCCCGCTGAACTGGAAAGTTTCCATATGTTGTCAGTAGACATGTCCATTTTGATGCGTTTCATCAAAACCCTCTGCATCGCCCGACCAGGAGGACTGCCAGTGGAAGGTTGCTATTTTGGGGGTATGCGAATCCCGGTTGTGAACTGGGTGGCATAGCTTCGTGCTTTCCCAATTCTGATTGCTCCACGTTGGTAGGGTCACCCGAAATGCTGAGGAACACCGTTCAACTGATGGGGATATCCACCCACCTAACAGGTCTCAACCTGGAAGCTGCAAGCTCTAAGTGCAATGAGTAGGTTTGCGAATGGCATCGTCGTTGACTGTCGAGTACGTAGGGCTTGAAATCTTGCACGACTATGCCAAGGGTTCTGTTTAAAAATGGTACCAAACATGGAGAAGTCACACGGACTCGCACCCTAGTAGTACACCCGCTCCAGTATCACCCGAGGTCACCAGCCGCGTCACCACCCCGGATGGTTACGCCCGGTATCTCCCACATACTCGGAGAGCTGCCATAAACGACCTTTCACATAGTACGGTCCTACTCGTGCATATACTATTACTTGTGATGCAGTACCACCTCATGCAACCAAGAAAACTACACGACAGCACTCCCCTGTAAATCATGAAAGAAGCATATCTATCACTCTCGTCGGGTTCCAGTCTGGGAACTCGTGATTGTCGACTTCAGCCTCGCCTCCGACTACACCCTTTCCAGTAGCCCATAAGCCTCGATTCGGAAACTATGACCGTTGAGTCTTGAACGGGGGAGCCGTGAGGACGTGGGCTACGTAACGCCCGGTATCACGACAAGTAGTGAAAGACATGTCACGCGTGCCATTAAAGCCTCTCCCCCGGAAAGGATCAATCCTCCACAACCCCTAAAACGCGTCCATAAGCACTGATGCGTCTCTCCGTAAAAGGTGTTATTCCGCATACGCAAGCTTGAAGAGAATATCCAAAAACGTTCCGTTATAAAAAGCTGTCATGGGTACCGGTCCAAGCCTTTTGGCAATTTCGTCGCCGAGCGGAAGCCCGACACGCTGAGGAATTCCAAACTCGGAGGGAACGAAAAGATTGACGTTGGCGGCCTAAGGTTTGCAGCTTCCACAAGGTTGAGTTGGGATGTCCCGATTCCAGCGTAACCGAGCACGGATACAACTACCTCGATCCCGGAAAGTGCAGACGACAAAGAATCGATTGACTCGTAATTAACATATACAACCTTTGCTCCAAGCTTTGCGAGGGTTGCGACTACCGGATTGTTAGACCTCTGTGAGTCATAGTTTCAACGATGCAGTGGCGTGAATAAATAAATATAAATATAAATATAAATCTTGGGTCAGGAGGGTGACTTCATCCGCTCTTCCTGCTACAAGCTGGCTTAGTAGCTCTTCCGCGATGAACTTGCCCGCATTGCCCACACCAGCGACGGCAAACTTCTTATAGATAGACATGCTCATGACTGAAAAGAAGGATACAGATTACCATCTATAGATTTTATACAACTGCCTTTCGGAATGCCGCTCAGTTTTTCTCACGACGGCAGAGCAGCCGAGGCGAGTCGGAACGGTAGTACATAGATGATGACCATGGCTAACAATGTCAGCAGCAACATGCCGAAAGGTTCGCGGCCCATTCCGTGTATTGGGAGGTACTGTAGCGTTTATCGTGTTGCATCAGTAATGGCGCTGGTGCAATTTGATCGTAGCATCAACTTCCTGTGCACTGCTATAAGTCAGCTTGGACACTATTTGTAACAAACTCGCTCATGCAAGGGGTTTTTCCATGTGAGACTCGGGGCCGCCGAGAATGATCACTTTAGCTGACTCAGACAGGATTTGTTCTAAGTATTTGGCATGGTTCTCCTTAATATGTCCTCGATATGAATCTCCCGCGAATGGTTTGAATGCCGTAAACCGATCAGATCGAGAAGTCGACCTTAACCCAGCAACTAGAGGGAATTACTTGGCTGCTCCATCTGCGTGGCACTGGAACCCCAAATAAAGGTTTGTCGCAAGGAAAGCGTGGTTTGATACGGACAAACGGACGGCCGTTGTTTTTGATCAAGGTTTCCGTGCACTGTGAAGGAGCCGACGATACATTTTGAGATCCAATGAGCCCAAGATCTCCGGATCGTATTCCATGATCTGAAAAGGAGTATGTGCTGTTCGTAGGTATTATTTAGCACACCTGTGACTATATGTTCTGAGGCGATCACAGGAACACCAACTTCTCCGCACAGCTTGTCTCACTGGATGTGATGGTTCCCCAAGGAGATACTATGACACAGCTACCGGAGGAACCCTAGATAGCGCGCCGCCAGATCTTGGGCTGCATGTGCTCCATTTCATTCTAAAAATCGGCGCAGAACCGCCCCAGCTCGCAGTCGTGAATTTCACTTTCCTCGGCGGTATGGAGGAATTGACTAGTGCCCACGGAGTTTCACAACTCAAAACAGTAACACTTGATGTGGAGTCCGGCCGAGTGTAAGAGGAAAGTGGTCAAGACACCATGTCTTGGAAATAAGCTGCGCGTTGGGTGGATATTGCATTACCCGGTTGCTCTTCAAGATGCCTGAAAATCGTTCTGAATATAAAACCGGCAGCCATGCGAGTTTAAACCAATCTCTGCCTCGCCAGTATGGAAACGTACACTCTACTCTCTCTCGGCGCATTCATAGCCTTGATCATTCACTTCGCCTCCTATGGCGTCTCTGCCCTGGTCACCAGGAGGCGTAAGAGTGTTGCCAATGGCTTCGCTGCAGAGAAAGAGTCCAGCGTCGAGAAAACTGCCAATGGATATAGTGGATCTACTAAGGTCTTCATCCCAAACACGCTTGCGAGATGGCCATGGCCTCGTCGCATCAACCCGCACTATGCCGGGGTGAAGAAGGAGTCTGCCGCCTGGGCTGCGAACTTCGGTGCCTTCAGCCCGAAAGCGCAACACGCATTCAATCGCTGCGATTTCAGTAAGGCATCTCGCCCTCGTACTCTAATCTGCGCACTCACCTTGTTTGGTAGATCGTCTTGCTTGTATGGCTTATCCAATAGCAAAGAAAGGTGAGTGACCACAAGTCAATCAATCAAATGGTTTCTGACCCATAAGATCAGAGCACGCCAGAGCTGGCTGCGATCTAATGAATTTATTCTTTGTCATCGATGAGTATTCGGATGTGGCCGAGCCCTCTGAGGTCCGAAAGCAGAAGGACGTCATAATGGACGCTCTCCGCAACCCGCATAAGCTACGACCAAAAGGAGAATGGATCGGCGGCGAAGTGGCTCGTCAGTGAGTGCTTTACTAGCTCCCTTGGGATTTCCTGCAAAACGACATCTATTCCACCACAGATTCTGGGAACGTTCGATACGGGACGCAAGCAAGCAATCGCAGAAGAGGTTCATCAAGACCTTCGATGAATATCTCGAGGCTGTCGTGCAGCAGGCCATCGACAGGAGCGGG
>JBBPQV010001339.1:0-10739 GCA_038092675.1 Boletus rufocinnamomeus | reverse complement strand
TCGTTTTCTCATCCCACATCGTCTCATGCCTCAGCGTTTACCCCCCCCCCCCCGCATGTACCGCCTACCAAGGGACTACACGTCCTATGGGCAATAAACAAGGATCAAAAAAAAAAAGCCTCAGCGTATTGACTGCCAGTGCCAATGCATCGCCATCGTCCGACACCATCCCAATAGTTTCAAGAGTGTGCAGGAGCAACCGGGTGTACTGTGCTGTCACTCTTGCATGCCCTCTTCCTTGCTTACACTGACTTTCACATCATGCCAGTGATGATGGTGTATCATGTTGCGTAAATATTTTGTCAGTGTGAAACTGAAACTTCTATAAATACAGTCAATAATACACAAGCTGGAGGGCATGTTCATAGCGAGGTCATAGTAGGTTCGTAGTGAGTTCGTAGTAAATTTGTAGTGAGTTCATAGTAGGTTCGTGGTGGGTTCGTAGTAGGTTCGTAGTGGATTTATAGCAGGTTCGTAGTGGGTTGGAATGTTCGTAGTAGATTGGTACATTGGTAGTGAATTCATAGTGGGTTCGTAGTGGGTTCGTAGTGGGTTCGTAGCAGGTTCGTAGTGGGTTCGTAGTGGGTTCGTAGCAGGTTCGTAACAGGTTCGTAGCGTGTTTGTAGTACATTGGTAGATCGGTAGTGAGTTCATAGCAGGTTCGTAGTAGGTTCGTAGTATGTTGGAAGGTTCGTAGTAAACTAGTAGGTTTGTGGTGGGTTGGTAGTGGGTTCGTAGTAAGTTCGTAGTGGGTTCGTAGTGGGTTCGTAGTAGGTTCGTAGTGAGGATGTAGTGTGTTCTTTGCCACAAATGTTACACAAACACATTGGGATGCCAAGTCCAAAAGGGGCCGGGCTGTCACGCCTGTGGACGGCGACATATGTACGGGTAACATGCATGCATGGGGCATTGCCGATAATTATCCTACATGAACCCGCTACTAGTAGATTGAAATGCTTCGTCAATGCAGCTGTGACGTTGCGAACCATGTCAGCAAATCCATCGCATGACTGTAATGTCCATCCTCCTCAGGTACACGCATCAACCATGATGCAAGCTCTTCCTGCGTCTTCCACATGACATGGAATCTTCTTTCGGCCTGTGCCCTCAGTGACTCCGAATGGAATATACCTATTGCCGTTGGTATGACAACATCTTCCCACTCACACCCCCATGACTCTCCCTTCTTCCTCCGCTCTAGTTTTGGGTGCAATTTCTCTTCGCATAAGGGCACATGGCACCTCCAACAGATGATTGGGAACTTCTTCGCGTCATACTTGAGATTTCCCTTCCATGATGTGTATACATCGAACGGCATTGAAATCTTCAGAAGGGAAGGACACTTCAACAGTGGATGCCGGTCATTAGGTTCTACCCCGCAGGCCACGCACAGGGCACATCCACGGCGCTTGATTTTGTCCAGACATTTTCGCATCCTGTCCGCGTCCTCAAAGACTTGACCTTCCCGTTGCGCAGTCCGATTCTGTGCCTGTATTGCTGCATCCTCAAATGTCGATCCACTAGCACTTGTGAACTCCACCCGCGGTCTCTTTTGTTGCATGGTCTGATATACATTGGTGGCGTTGACTGCGAATCGTCCTGGATGATTGGAGGTAGCAGTGCAGAATGCACACAGTTGGTTTGCTGGATTTTCCGGACACTGCATCCCTTTGCCATCGATGTAGAGCGTCAATCCATAGCGAAGGCATCTAGTGGATCCATAGATGTGAATGTAATCATGCGCAAACCACTGTCCTTTGTGGTCAACAGCATCCCGCCTGACTGTAAGCTTCGGTTTGTGTGTCCCAGGGACGATGACACATTTCGCTGGTCTTCCATCGCGTCCTCCACGGCCTTGAGCTTGAATGAGCTCGCTCATCTCCTGTGGCATCTTAGCATGTATCACGAGTCGAACATGCGGATAATCGTTGCCAGTGCTGAAGGAACTCGTACAGATCATAATCCGTTGTTTTCCTTCCTGCCAAGACTTGTATGCATGTAGTCGGTCATTATCACTTGTATCTTTGTCCCCATTGTAGAATGGCCACCCAGTCTTATACGCATAACATTAGGTGTACTCATCCATCAACTAGGTCAGGGGACTTACCATGTCGGACAACATTGACCCATCTTCCATGTATGTCACATACACCAATCCTCGATCTTCTTCATTCCATCCTTGCCATTGCTGTTTTACCAGCTGGACGACCTTGTGCAGTATCGTTGATGACACGCTAGCTGGCTCCAGTATGTACTCCAACTCCGGCCGATTGCTACACTCCCTCACCTGGAGGGTAGCGTCCTCCTTAAGGCCAAACTTGTGGTGTAACTGTGAGACACTTGTAGGTGGAACTGTACCGCTCAGGAGGATCAGCTGCATGGGCAGGCGTCGAATCTCATCCATCTTGCGAAGTGATTTCCGGAAGTCCTCTGCAAGCAATGGCAGGTGTGCCTCGTCGAACACTAACCTCTTCATCGGAAGTGTCATGTTCAATAGCTCCAAGTTTTCATGCCATCCATGATATGTTGCTCGATCTGCAGAGACCAGGATAAGGTTGATGTCGTCTCGAAGCTTCCCATTTGTGCCTGAATCGTAGACTTGGAATGGTACTCGCATCGCACTAAGCTTCCTCGTCCAATCCGTTACCAACGACTTGAGTGGTAAAACCACCACGATTCCCTCACGAGGTCGCATCATCGCTGGAATGATGGCAAGCATTGACTTTCCACCACCTGTCTTTAGCATGGCAAGCACGTCATACTTGTGTTCCATCACTGCAAGCACTGCCTTCCGCTGTGCTGGTGATATCCAAGTGGCTTTTGAATCTTTGAGAATACCCCTCAATGTCGCAAGGCAACTCTTCTCCAGAACCTGAGGCTCATAGGATGAAGGCATCATGCCTTGACCAAGTACTGTTTCGATATTCATTTTTAGTGACGGTATCATGTCCACTAATTGACCCCACATACATTGTTTGTTTGGTATGGTAGTAGCATCCATGGCTTGCTTGACAGGATCTGTCTCTGTGCTGTGGAGTAGCGACCAAGTTACATCTGAATCTGCATCTGAATCTTCATCTGAGTCTTCATTCGAGTCTTCATTAGAGTCTTCATCCAAGTCTTCACCTGAGTCTTCATCACTTGTTGTATAACTCAGGGCATTGTCATAAAGTCCAGCCAAATCTTCATCCAAGTCATCAGCATTTGTTAGTATTCCCTGGGTTGGCTGCAGATGATCGTCATGAAATCTATCTGATTCTTGATCCAAGACTTCATCTTTCATTGGGCATCCTGGAGCTAGCCCAACATGATTTGATCTATCCAAGTCTCCATTTGCTGTGGTATCTTCCTTGTCTGTGCTTGGCATGAACACTGTTCCACCACTGATGGGTATGATCTTCTTCAGTGAATTGAACACTGCCTTTTCGATTGTAGGCATCAATGCAGCCACCAAACTGTTGGTAAGGCGAGTCTCGAGGTTGCCAACAATTCTGTCTTCCAGTTTTTCCAAGACGTGTTCCATGATCTTCACCTCTGAGACCGTCGAAATATCTGGTTCCATTGGACCTGTGACACCCTTCCGCACCTCGACTCCTAGTTGACCAGACTTGGCCAAGTGATGGAAGGCAGCCGCGGTCGCAGACTTGTAAGACAGTCCCAGACCCCCAGGAATGGTATGCATGATGAGTTGCCACCTGGTACTCACTTCGAGGAAGAGGGGAAGCACATCCTCTGCAGCACCCACCAGTGCTTCAGGACTGAGACCATATATTCGGTTTTCTGTGGCTCGTGAATGTCCTGCTTGAAGGGCATCTGCAGTGTCATGCTCATCCAACTCAAGGAGTTCATCGCTGTAGTTGGTCAGCTTGCGCTTGAATGCAATGCTGATGTGACGCCATGGATTGACTGTCAATTTGACTTTGGTGTGTGGAAGACTTGTCTTTGCCATGAGTTGGCTGAGATCCTCTGTTGTGAACGGCTTGTTGAAGTTGACGAAGATATGAGTTCGATATAGTGTGGCCATGACATCATCTTGTGGATAGCAAATATGGACCGCCAGTTCAGCAAATGGTCTTGCGAGAGCAAGTGACTGCACCATGAGATCGCTGGTGATCCCATCGAGGGCATGTGGTATCAGCCGGTCTTGTCCTGTGGTTGCACTAGTCTTGCTGTATGTGCGAAGGATGGAAACATAGCGACCAAGAATGACAAGATTGCGTTGGGGACGATATCGGGTATTGCTGAAGGTCATGGCAGTGAGTTCTGTTCCTCGACCTGGTGCACCACTGAGCATCTCGCAGCGCATCAGCAGATGCTTCTGGAACTCTGCATAGTCACCAAGCCAGTCAATGAGTGCTGCATGGTTCCATACCATCTCCCCACCCTTCACTCGTCCGAACCCTGCCTTGATACTCGCGTGGGCCATGAAAGCACTGCCTAGTGCATCCCGATCATGGAAGCAGGTATTGCGAGTGTCCACCAGAAACGAATAGCCCACGTCTTTGTTTGCCAGGTTGTCGGAAAGGTTTGAATAGTGAGCGCGCAGTGGAAGCCCCTTCAACACCTTCTGCTCCCATATGTCGATAATGTCCTTTTCGTTGGCAGAAAACATGGAATGGAGCTGGTCAACATGGATCCTGTCGCCTTTGTAAAGCAATTCTTTCCAGTGGTTACGGTCCGTCCACCAGATGCGAGGCATGCTCATGGTTGCAAAAGCAATGGATGAGGCACGATGTTGGAGTGAACGAACACGATCGAATGGCGAGTTGTTCTTTTCAGTGAACCATGGCAACAGGGCATCACAGGCTGCATTGTCATCTCCATCGAATTCCAGCGGTGAACGTTGCTTGAGTTCTCGCAGGCATGTCAAACGTATACAGTACTCCAATTTGGCGAGCAGTGGGGTCACATCCACTGGTTCCTTGTGTCCGCCGTCTTCATTCAATGTGCTGAGAGCGAGTAGTCGTTCTGTTGGACAGGGGATTGGATTTTCCACGGTTTTCATATTTATCCATTTCATCATCCAGACTCCAGAAAGGACCTTATGAATCGCTTTCGAGAGGTTTCTCTTCTCCACCAAAGCAGTCCCTAGCTCGGCCACGCTGTCATTCACCTTTTGAGGGAGGGGCAACCTATAGTCCTCGGAATCATGAACTCGCAGGAGTAAGCAGACCAGAGCGATGACAGGAACAATGTACTTCTTCATTGTGTTTGAATCCTGATGGCGGTGGAAGGGAGTATTGTTGATACCACTTTGAGCTCCTTTAGCAGCACACTCTACAAAGATGTTGATCAAATCAACTTACTTCTTAGCTGGATCAGGTGAGTTCAACTTCTTCAGTACCAACTCGTCTGTAAGTGGCAGCAGTGCCAGTGCTTCATTGAAGTATATCTGTATAGCATCCTTGATTCCAGGAGCATCCATGTCATTGTCTTCATGATCAGGAATCTCCACCAGTTGACGTAGCATGCCTTTGTCTTTGAATGCATCTGTGTGGTTATGCCAACGTGTTGTACGTAGCCAAGGGGAGATGAGACGTTCATCCTGAGGAGTATGGTGGATGACCTCCTTTGATGACATCTCATTGCGTACTTGCTTTATGATGTGATTGACATGGACATTGGAAGGTGGTGGTGGTGGTGGTGGTGGTGGTGGATGAGATACACGCCAGAAGATGTTAAGTCCTGGGCCACCATCATTGAACCTTTGCATCATGCACTCTGACCAGTTGGATGGCATTGGCACATTCTTGTGATGCTTAGTGTGATGGACATGCATTGATGTCTCAGTTGTGTAGGCCTTCCAACAGTGCTCACATGCAAAACCCTTGTGGAGCTTTAACCCCTTGAAGGGTTCAAAAACACCACCTGCCAACATGAAAGGGATGACCTTGGAAAAGAAAATCAAGTGTCTTACCTTCTGGAGTACAAGGCAGGTCCTCTGGAATGCACAGTGTGCAGACAACCCTTTCAAAGCGTGCCTTATCTAGCTTCAAGCCTTTGTGTTTTGTAGTGATGTGGTGATGTACCTGTGCAGGAGCCAAGGCTACCAAACACAAGTTGCAGCACAATGCCTGCAAAACTGGATCTACAACCATATTGATGGTTTCAAGATATGGATGGTGCACCAACTCATCCTTGGAATTGAATTGCTAAGATGGTCATGAAGAATATGTGTGCAAGTGAATCTAGAATCTATAAATATTACTAACCGTATCACCCTTGTCCATGTGTTCACCATTGCCATTTGTGTCTGTATCAGTGTCTGGATATTTCTGGTCCTGGATCATGGACAAATCCTATTTTGTTTATATTAAAACTTGATAAGCTGATGTGGTGACATGATTGATTACCTTGTCCTGTGATTGCATTGGATGAATTGGTCCAGATGTATTTTGCTGCAGCGAGCTGGATGCCTTTGTTTATGAGATAAATGCTTGATTGGGTGATCTCACTGGTTAATTTGCTGATGACATACCTCATTCTGATCATGTGTCTGGAATGATGGATATCACCAGACAATTAATGGTGATAATTATGACACATCTATGAATTGCTTACTGTTTCTTGTATTGCTGATGTCACTGGTATGATGGATGATGTGGCAGTTGACAGCTCATGGTCCTGCAAACAATCTCAGTAAACTGCTGATGATGGTCATGAAGTCACATGCATTGCCAGATTCCTAAGAAGGAAGCCAGTTTGATTACAAAAATACATTTGAAATAGAAACAGTGTTTTCTTACCTTGTCTTTCATCAATCCAGGACCAATCCAAACCCGATTTTTGTCATTCAAGTGCTTTTTCAAAGTATATTTATTCTTATAACTCCTCTTGCCATTGGAGCAGGCCTGATCTGAGCAATGACATGTAAATGATCCACTGGCATTTTTAGACACTGTGATAACTCCATTGCTTGCTGGATGGTAGAATGTGATGACATCACCAGTGCAATCCCTTCCATGGTGGGTATATTGTGACTTGTTGGTAAATGTGACCAAGCAGATGCTGCAGGTATATGTTGATGGCATGCTGACAGAAGAAAAAATTAGGTAATTGTTGAAAATGCGACAGGTAGATGATGTGGGAAAGGAAGAAAGAAGCTTTGTCACATTTGTCACATATTTCAAAGCAAAACAAACTCCGATTGCAATTGAAACTCAGATATCCTTTTTGGGTAAGATTACGCGACAACTATGGGAACATATCTCTGTAATAGGCAATCATCATATTCATATTCAATGCATTGAATGGTACAGATGTCATGATAGATATGCTCTTGGCAGCCGATCATGGAGCAGATTATCAGCCGTCTGGCTGAGCAAGTCCAGTGGAGCGCTGCGAATACCGTGAACGATGATATCCATTGAGCGATGTTGACGGTGAACTCGCCGATCATTGAGTTAATCTTATCATTTATCACATCATTTTGTTTCCTCGGATTATTTTGTTTTCTCAGATTTTCGATCATGAAAATGCTCATTATCTTATTGGCCAGGGGTCAGCTGACAGTGCGAATCCGCTCGCCCCGCCAAATTCAAACCCAGATTTACCAGACCGTCTATCGACGGTTTGCCTTGCGCAACAACCTCTTTTAGACGGGCTGGTTACCAGACTACATTGAATGGTACAGATGTCATGATGAGTACCTTAGCTTGATTCAGCTCGTGCTCATCTCATAGTTCAGTCAGGTGTCCAACGGACCTTTCCGAGAACAGTAGATACAGTGCGAGATCACGTGATATTCATTACATAAAATAAATAATTTGCATTTGTTGCCTCTCATGCCCTCGGCTGGTGTGCGCCTCGCACTGGATTTTATTGTATTGGTTTTCTCCTGGCTACGAAACGCCTTCTCTCTTGCTACCTTCATGTGTTATACAACTTCTTGAAGGATTCGAAGTGATTGACTGATTGTGGCCAGCTGTTCCTGCAGTTTATTAAGTTCCTCGTGATTTGAGGGTGGTTTCATAGATTGGTAATGGGCTTGTTTGGCCTGCGTATGCACCACGATGACATCCGTTCGTGTGTCCTGTGTTATCCTGGTGACACGTTCTGTCGGGACATGTTGTGTGGTCCGACGGGTGCTCTCGTCAACTATCCTCAGACGTCATGGTCTTGTAGTAAGTCCGTAGTGAGCTTGTAGTAGGTTCCAACTATGTCCAACTTTCTAATATGTATGTATTGTGTTCCTGAAATATTCGTATATTGTTCGTAGTAGGTCCGCTGATGAGTGCATAATGAATTCTGGATCCATGCGTAGTAGGTTCATGAGGCATTGGTAATGCATTCACAACGTGTTCGCAGTGGGTTCGCAGTGGGTTGGTGGTAGGTTTGTGGCAAGGTCGTAGTGAGTTTGTAGTGAGTTTGTAGTGAGTTTGTAGTGAGTTTGTAGTGAGTTTGTAGTGAGTTTGTCGAAGGTTCGTAGTAAGTTCGTAGTAGGTTCGTGGCACATCCATAGTGGGTTCATAATGCATTGGTGATGTATTCGCAACGTGTTCGCAATGGGCTCGTTGGTGGTGTGTTTGTCATCAGTCCGTAGTGAGTTCATAGTGGGTTCGTAGCGGGTTGATAGTGGTTAGGTTACGCAGTGGGATGGTGGTGGGTGTGTGGCGAGTTTGTAGTGAGTTTGTAGTGAGTTCGTCCAAGGTTCGTAGTAGGTTCGTCCAAGGTTCGTAGGAGGTTCGTGGCACATTCGAAGTAGGTTCATGATGCATTGGTGATGTATTCGCAACATGTTCGCAGTGTGTTCATTGGTGGTGTGTTCATGATAAGTCCGTAGTGAGTTCATACTGGGTTCGTAGTGGGTTCGTAATGGGTTCGTAGAAGGTTCGTGGCACATTCATGGTGGGTTCATGATGCATTGGTGATGAATTTGCAACGTGTTCGCAGTCGGGTCGTTGGTGGTGGGCTTGTGACGTGTTCAGGCTGTCAATGAATTATGCTTAAGGCAACCTCATGGACACCACCCCCATTGTGAGGGGGCGTGCGCCCCATGCACAACAAGAAACTCGCCTGCATCTCTAACCCTAACTGTAAGAAGCTGCATGCCTCTTGGGAGAATTTGCGCGACGGAGATACTAAGCATGACATTCGGCAGAGATATCTCGAATATTATGGGGAGGGTGCTCAGCATACACCAAAATGATGTGGAGCTGGCGTGCCTGCATTGATACCCTGTACTCAATGCCTTTGTCGCTAAGACCTGACGGAGAAGCAATGGTCATCGATTGATCTTTCGCAGAAGACGTTGACAATGCCATCTAAAAAGCGGTCAGCATAGGCTGAACAAAGCTAATCATCGAAACTATTGTAACTAACCGCATCGATGTTGGAAGTGATCTCAATTTGAGTTAGTGAGGCCTGGCCTCGCTAGTACACTGTTGGGTGCAGGAGGAACACCAACAAGGTTGGAGATACCGAGGAGCTTGTTGTCCCGAACCAATTCACGCTCACCCTGGTATATTCTTGACCTCGATAGCGGTATGACCGCCAGCTGCAGTCAGGAATGTCTGCAACTTCTTGATAGGGATAGTGGTATTGCAGTTCAAGTCATCAGGAAATTGACAGTTTTCTTATTCACCCTTATCCAACCTGTCTTTTTTCCCTTGAAGTTAATGTCGAAAAATGTCAACAAGGTTATTATTTACTTGAATTTTTGCATTCTTGTACATTTGGCACAAGGGGGAAAAATGAGATAAGGGTGAATAAGCAAACTATCAATTTCCAGATGTTGATAGGCCTTGTCATGATACCACCGAGGGTCCCAATACCGATGGAGAGTGGGGTAAAGTCAAGGAGCAAGAGCTTGTGAGTCCCCACATGGGGGGTGCAAGGCTTCATTCTATCTTTCAGTCAAAGGCTTACTTTTGGGCCTTTAGCGCACAAGGGAGATGGAAGGCTTCACCTTAACCTGCAGTCAAAGACTTACTTTTGGGCCTTTAGCGCACAAGGGGGATGGAAGGCTTCACCTTAACCCGCAGTCAAAGGCTTACTTTGGGGCTGAACGCCCAAAAAGAGGGTGCAAGGCTTCAATCTATTTTTTGCAATGAAAGGCTGCATCCTATCTTTTAGTCAAAGGCATACTATTGGGCCCAAAAGAGAGGTGAAGACTTCATCCCAACCAAAGATACTTTTCATGGTCTTGCCAACCTTCGGCATATGAGTCATACCACTAACCAAGATCACTTCGTAACTTCACTAGCTTTCACACTGGCGCCACTGGGTGCCTTCTTACAGGGCTTGCCATTGCACTGGACGAGTTTGTCAACAAGGGTCTTAAAGTTGGCTCTGCTGAGTTTCAGGTTGATGTGCTTGGGACCTGACGCGTCAGCAGTAATGAATGGCAAGTTGATCTCCATCTGTGTTGTCGACAAAGGCTTGATATTGGCTTTCTCTGCAGCCTCATGGATTCACCAGATAGCCATCCAGTGCCTCTCAAAGTTGGCTCTGCTGAGTTCCACGTTGATGTGTTTGGGACCTGATGCGTTGGCAGTGATGAACGGCATGTTGATCTCCATCTGTGTCATCAACAAAAGCTCGATCTTGGCTTTCTCTGCAGCCTCACGGATTCACCAGATAGCCATCCAGTGGCTCGCAAAGTAGGCTTACTCCTGGGCCTGTAGCGCACAAGGGGGATGGAAGGCTTCACCTCAACCTGCAGTCAAAGGCTTACTCCTGGGCGTTTAGCACACAGGGGGGATGGGATGCTTCACCTTAACCTGTAGTCAAAGGCTTAC
>JBBPQV010001338.1:0-10743 GCA_038092675.1 Boletus rufocinnamomeus | reverse complement strand
CGGTCCCGGGATGGGAGGTGGAGGCAGAGGAGGGCAGGGAATGATGCAGGGTGGCCCGCCGACCGGCCCAAGTGGGTTGGGCCCTAACGTTCCCCGCGGACCTCGAGGTGCTCAGGGCGGCGCAGGGGGGCCGGGCGGGCCCGGTGTGGGACCACAGCGTGCTGGCCAACGTGGTCAGCACAGCTACCACCCTTACGCACGATCGTGATTTTCATTTGCCCGGGGCCCGAGCATGCGGGCTGTTGGAACCTCAAAATCTCATCCGGCACAATGGTGCCAACTTGGTGATTGCATGGCGTGCACTTATTGCCGTCCATGGCTTTCGTTAACTTTATAACTATGGTGCACTTTTTTTTTGTCATACGCCATCATGTATAGTATGGAAGTCCTCAGTTTTGAAGTGGTACTACTAGTTCAAGTTGCTCACTCCATTGCTGTACACCATGTCAGTTTTTCCCAACCATATGGCTTGCAAAGCGAGTGTCAAGGAAATTTAATTTCGGTTGTATGGCGAACATGCAGTTATACTCTTCAAAATAGGCACCAATTACCGGGCTGGATTTCAGGGTAGCTAACAAAGCTGGTTCTCGGTTCCTCGGAGGGATTGATTGTGGCGGTGCTGGTCATCCAAACCGGTCGAGTCTGTGATGTGGTCCAAGCGCTCATGACGAGCGACGACAACCAGCAATTTATCATTCTCACACAGCCTTGTCGACGAACTACACCCTTCACGCGACAGCTTCATTCATACTAGTGTCGTCCGAAACCGCGTAGAATGCCCCCGCACGTCGACGTCGTTGTCGTCTTTCGTGCGGCTTCGAAACGCACCCCGCTATCCAAGGAGCAGACACGAAAAAATGCAGTAAGAACAGAGAGGCAATACACAGCGCTCATGAATACACTTACTCGTGCGGGTCTGAAGGCAGTCGGGCGCCGTGGGGAGAATCAAGACCAGCTGCTCGTCCTGGTTACCTGTCCACCTGAGCTGTTCGTTCGATTAGTTCGTTGCGAACGGTTCGTCGTGCCCTGGCTTTGTGGTATGCAGGACTAACTTCAGGTTTTTTTTCAATTATGTGTGCGTATTTCGCATTAGGTATTCCGACTTTTTATACGGTCTTCCCATGTCGAAGCTGCCTTCAGCAGAAGCAGACCTCGATTCCGCCCCACTTTCTTTCGCAGATCGCGTACGGCTCGTGCACGCTTATCTCACATCGACCCCACATGATGGTGGTCTGGGAGTTATACCGGGATGCGAAGAATGGGACCTTGTCCAATCCGTCATGGCGCTACATAATCACGAATTCAATGATCAATGGATACGATTATGGACACGACATAGGATAGCTTCGATGGAACTCGAAAAAGTGCGAGATCAGGTGTGTTCTGTCATCTCTTTTGCTCCGCAGTGAAGGTGAGCTCACAGAGGTGCTAGTTTGGCGACTCCATCGCCCTCTATTTCTTCTTCCTGACCGCATATACACGCGCCCTTATTTTCCCCGCGGTGCTTGGCGTCCTTTTTTATTTCTTTGGCACGCCATATTCTGTGATCTATTCAACACTTTTATTCGTATGGTCCGTCGTGTTTGTCGAATGGTGGCGTCTTCAAGAACGCATCCTTTCCGTTCGATGGTGCACGCGTGGGTCTTTTCGTGTGGAGAAGCGAAGGGCAGATTACGATCCTAGTTTGCCCTGGTGGAGGAAAGAGGCCAGGAAAACGGCAAGCATACCCGTCATATTACTGTTTGCCATCGTCCTCGCCGTTGTTTTGACTGGCGTGTTCATCCTGGAGGCATTTGTGACTCAGCTATACACGGGTCCTGGCCGTCGCGTCGTAGTAAGTCCTTTCTGGACAACCCATGTTCTGAATTCTAACCCGAATCCTCTCCCAAAGGCTTTCACTCCGACTCTTCTCTTTACAGCGCTGGTCCCACAACTGCTTGGAGTGTACAAGGCTAGTGCGAAGCGATATACGGACTGGGAGAACCATGCACACCAATCCAGTCACGCAAGTTCCCTCAGCATCAAAGTATTCACTTTATCAGCTATCAACGCTTATCTCAATCTCGTGCTTTCTGCGTTCATCTATGTCCCATTCGGAGAGAGGGTGATGTCTCGTGTTCAGTACCACCTTTTCTCTGGTCCACAGGGAGCAACGGGCGCGATCCTCGAAAAGCTCAACCTCAAGATAAATGATACTTTGAAGTTTAGTTTGGGACCCAGGGGAGCAATGACGCAGGCGGCTACAGGGAGTACGACCGCGCAAAGTCTGTTCGAAGCGGACACTACTCGTGCGCGACTCAAGCTAAACCCTTCGAGGTTACAAGAGCAAATGTTTGCGTTCACGGTTACCAATCAAGTCATGGACAACATCCAAGAAATTGGTTTGCCATTTCTAATGCGAGCCATCGGATCGTTCCGCGCCGGAAAAGGGTTCAGGAACGGGAGTGGCAAAGGGATTGGGAAGAAGAAGCGCGTCGCCTTTGATGAAGGGCCAGCCGGACAAGCCCATGATGACGTGCGGACACGAGAGGAGCGTGAGTTCTTGGAGACCGTGCGGAGCGAAGTATCACTTCCCGAGTATGACATTTTCGACGACTATAGCGAGATGGTGACCCAATTCGGATACGTCGCACTGTGGTCGACGATATGGCCCCTGGCACCGCTCATGTCGCTCCTGAACAACTACATCGAAGCTCGCTCGGACGCGTTCAAGCTCGCAGTACATGTGAGACGACCGATTCCAGTGCGCACGGATACGATTGGTCCATGGTTCGAGTCGCTCTCGTTCTTGACGTGGCTCTCTTCAATAACCAACTCGGCGCTGGTGTACATGTTCCGTACGCCGTTCAACGGATCGGCTACGGAGCATGAGAGTCAGCCGGAAGACCACGTGTATGCGGCGACAAAGGATTTACTCGTCTCGGCGATCCTGGCCGCACTTCTCGCTTCGCACGTGTACTTTGTGCTGCGTGCCGTCGTGAGACGGACGCTCGAGCTTGCGATATGGAGAGGTAGCAAGGAGATGAAGGAGGCGGAACGGGTGGAGCGAGAGATCAAGGAGAAGTACCTCGCACAGTGCCCCCCGACCCCGCTGCAGAACCCACTCGATTCGCAGCAGTCGGTCGGTCAGCAAGACGGAGATGATTGGGCATCCTTTTGGGTGACCGATGAGGGACTGGAGGAGATTCGGAAGTCGGACAAGGATGCATAAGGCGTATCCTTGTCCATACGGATCAGTATGTCGTTGTCTTGCTTTGAGATTTGAGCGCAGCTTATATAGTCTGCTTGAGTAAACACTTTTTTGTCTTATGCTTACTCCTAACTACACTGTCAGTGTCCATGTCAAGCGTCACGTTCTGGCTTCGTCCTTCTTGTTTTTCATTGTACATACATGCATACATACACAGCATCTCTTGTATCCTACGCTTTTGTTTAGAACATGGCAATATTGCTTTTGTAGACGATTTCCATAAAGTAAGTAGCAAAGCATTTGGGATCGGCATTTTGATGGATATCGGTCCAAGCCGTTCAGTCATCAGACACATCTTGCATTCAAGCGATACTTTCCCCGTGATCCACGGTCGCACACCTCTCCCAAGGTAGCACCTCGCCACGATCTGTCACCCCCTGAACATGAAACCTTACCCCAGCCCGTTCGTCCCAGCCGGTAGGAAAACACGCCTTCTCCACATAAAACCTGTTCGCACGCCCATCGAGACCCGTAGTGCCAACAAACACCACGCTGGCGGGGTCCGCGTGCGCAGGGCGGTCCAGCGGTGCAGCATAGATGTTGAAGTAAACAAGTGTAGGGAAGCGGTAGGCAGGCGTGTCCTGCAGGAGCCACACTGGGGTGGTAGACTCTTCGTCGTCAACCTGGACATCAATGGAGGTGAATGTTGATGTGGTGTCCCACGTGAGGACGCCTTCGAGAGTGTTGGTTGCGCGCGGGGTGGGAGCAAATGTGGCCCCAGTGATGGAAGGCGTGCCGATGGACACGGGTCGAGGAGGTGGTGTGGGGTATACGGCGAGCTGGGCCAGGGAGAGGGAAAATGTAACGTCGACGGAAGGATCCTTGGGTTTGATGTCGATCATGAAACCTATCGCAACCAACGCAGTGTTCCGGGTCGAGATGGAAGTGAAGTTGATGGTCTGCTGTGTCCATCCTTGTGGCAAATTAGAGACAATGGCTTGGCCGACGGTGAAGTCTGCGCTATTCTTCTCTTCCTTCGTCAGAGATTTCGTATAAATGTGGGAATCAAGGTCGACGTCATTGCCCACTGTGGTCTTGTAGATGACGCGTGCCTCGAACGACTCTCGGGTCGTCACGGTGAGAGATTGGACGGGTAGCCAGATAGATTTGATAGTGTCATCTGATTTACTTCCTGCGCACGTGAGGGTCAATTTGAGTGTGTTTCCTCCATTATAGCCATCTGTCATGTCGAGGGCAGTCGACGCGGTGAGAGCGGCTTCCTCCCGCTGAACACCTTGCCAGGAAGGAGTGGGCCATGGCCAGACAAGATTACCGATCGAGCTTTGCTTATCGATGTCTGTCCACCCCTCCTTCGTATCCAGGACCTTCTTCCCCTCAACGAACCAAGAATAACCAACACCGGGAGAAAAGTGGGTGTAGAACGCAAAGCTGGAGGGATCAGGGAGTGGCAAATATTGGAAGAACGCAGTCATGGGCTTGAAGGGGCCCTCCGGAGAATCCGGGACAGGAATAATCTCTCCAGGTTTGAGGGGACCAAGCCACATCTTCCGCTCGTTGTCCCACCACTCATTCCAGTTGTGTGTTGGGTTTTCTGTTGCTGCTTCCCAAGTCCATCCTGGCGCGAAGAGGGCAGTGCTGAATCCCCGCGGGCTTGTGTAGGTGATAGCACGGTAGCAGTAGAAGCCACTATCACCGTATTGACCACGACCGGGCCAGACATCAACGCCTGAGTAGATGCTTTGAAGGGTCTTGGTTACAGCGAAGGACGTTGTATCTACTGGAGTATTGGGACTCGGGATCGGCGGGCGATCAAGATTCGTGTAATATTGAATCATTGAATCTTGAGTTTCGGGCGACCACTAGCATATCACTCTCAGGATCTCATGAATCATGCAGTCGCATAGGTGCTCACCCAATAGTTGGTGAAAAATGTGTCAGACGTAAGGAAGAATGGTAGGTTGAAACCATTCAATCTGTTTTGGTGCGATATCTGGCCATTATATACAACACTGTCGTACCTGATTTGCCATATGAACCTTTCATTGATAGGTCAAGATACGTACCGAACCAACTACTTACCACATAACTTGTGCGTGAGGGCCAACTTTAGTTCGCAGTTCTGCTTTGAGTAACAACATCCATTCAGCCAGAGCACGGGCATGACTTGTCTCGTACGGCAGATCAGACTCGAAGTTTAGCAGGTATCCGTCAAAACCACGCTGGTGTGCTAATTCGGCAAGGAGGACCGCGTAACGTTTAGAGATGGGTATCTTGTTATCCGTGACTACGCAATCAGCGCGGCCTACAACAAGCTGAAGACAATCTGGCTGAGCATCTCGACCTTCGAATATCCTATAAGAGGTCCGGTAAGGGGAGTATGGAATGGTCGGTTCGATCGTGCTCACAATGTGCCTAGTATCCTCGTGCCTTGCTTATGCGCGGTATTAGTCCACCCGGATGGAGGGACAGTAACTCGGTGGTGCGAGAAGCTACATACTCAGTCGTCAGACACCTCCGCGATAGAGACCGACGCACTAAACAAAAGTATCGCAGAGTGGCCAAAAATTGAAGGTATAGCATAGCCCCGAAGGAGACTCCATATATCCACCCTATCATCCATGGGTGGTGTTAGATTACTTTTGTCCTGGGTTCTTTGATCGGACATGACAGTAGTATAGATCAGAGTCGAGTGACCTACTGACTTTATAATCGTGACAAACCTGATTAATAGATCAGAGAAATCACACAACCTGAGCTGGAATTTCTGTCCTACCAGCAACTTTCCCCTGCCGTCGGACTGACCGTCAATGTAGGGGCGGGGCTGATACAGCAATACTCCCGACAGCTTATCGTGAGGCTGAGCGAACCATGTGTCAAGCTCAGCGAGAGACTTGAAGTACGGTGCTTCGTCTCTAACGAGATCTGAATGACCCTCGCCACGCAATGGCATGATGTCTGGATGAAGGATCTAGTTAGAGTTGAATTGCTGTCTACGACGTTGCCGTGGATGCCAGTGGTGGTAGAGGGAGCGTGGGAAAATGGTAACACCTCGGGTTGCGAGACTTGCGAAGCGTACAACCTTCCCTTTGAAACGTTTTTCGACGGTTCCATGATGGAAATGTCTGACCAGCAAGACATAAAAAACGAAAACGGAACCCCTACAGAAATCGTCTCCCAAGATGTCTACAACTCAAACGGTGACAAGACCCAGCCAGCCGAAGAAATTTTGAATGCCCTCAGCGCACTCAACCCGAAGACCATCAATGCCACTCAAAATGGCCACGGGCTTGACCTTGTTCAGCAAGAGGTGTCTCAGGATTCTCAGCAAGACCCACCTTCTGAGTGGCATGCGTTGCGCGAGAAACTGCGTGAACATCCGCAAGACCCGGAAGGCTGGAACAAGCTTGTCGACATCGCCGAAAATGCGGGTGACCTTGAACAGATTAAACAGACCTACGAAGCCTTGCTCGAAACGTATCCGAACACGGTATGATGTCTTTCCACCATCTTCAAGCAGTGTGATTTGACGAAAAGTCTGAATCAAGTCCTCGGCCCAAATTGCTTATCTCAATCACTTTTTGAGCCCCGGTTTATTTCAGTACGCTGAAGAATTGTTCAAGAGGTTCTTGAGAACTTCACCGCTAGTTGATCTCTGGAAGTTTTATCTCACCTATGTCAGGTCAGTCACGAGCGCAGCCCGAGTTCGACGTGAACGGCACATTGAAAATTTCCCTTTAGACGAGTGAATACTTCTCCAGCCAGTCGAGAAGCAGTCAGTAGGGCATACGAATTCGCGCTCAATCGTATCGGTCAAGACAAGGACAGCGGTGATATATGGAGCGATTATATCCAGTTTCTCAGAGCAGGAGAGGTACGCCTAACACTACTCTGCTTGCGCCTGCGCCAAACTTAGACCGGATGCTAGACAACAACTACTTGGGAAGAGCAACAAAAGATGGATGCGCTTCGTAAGGTCTATCACCGAGCTGTGCAGATTCCGCTTGAAAATGTCGAAAAACTCTGGTCCGAACTTGAGACGTTCGAAAACTCGTTGAATAAAATCACGGTGCGGTCTGCTCCTGGCTGTTTGAACTTCACTCACGACCTGGCAGGCCAAAAAATTTATGACTGATCTATCTCCGTCGTACATGCAAGCCCGAACTGTGCTTCGTCAATTGCAGAGGCACCTTGGACCTCTGTTTCCGCCCCCTCCAGCGTCGTCGACATCGCGACCGCCTATATACTTACCCCCGGCTCCAACATTCAATGCAGCCGAGAGAGCTCTTGTAGGTTCTTGGAAGACCTATCTGAAATGGGAGGAGGGCAATCCACTTGAGTTCGAGGAGAAAGACAAAGCTACGCTGATCTCCCGCATCCAAGGAGTTTATCGTAAGGCAGTCATTCGCATGCGATATTACAGCGAGATATGGTAATGTCTTGCTTTGTATATCGTTTTCTTGTCTCTCATGCGACCACTTACAGGTACATGGCATTCGTGTGGACCACCAGTATCGGTAAGCAGGAGGAAGCGTTCAACATCCTCAAAGCTGGTATGGAAGCCAACCCTACGAGTTTCCTACTGCATTATGCGTATGCCGAAGCGCAAGAAGGCCGCAAGGAGTACGGTGAAGTGACTGCAACGTTCGACAAGCTGCTTGACACCCTACGTGTTGAACTCGAAGAGCTTGAGAGTCGAGTGAATTCAGCCAATTCGTCGTTCTCGTCTGATGCGTCTGGTCGTACTGCGCCTGTGGGAGCTCCGAATGTTTTTGGTACTTCACTGACGGGACTCACGGAGGCGGGAACGGTGTCGACCAATTCGTCCTTCGCCACGCAGGTTTCCGACGAGAAACCACCTAAATCAAAAGAGCTGCAAGAGCGTCGGACAGAGTATGGACTTGTTTGGATCATGTATATTCGATATGCTCGTCGTGCGCATGACCTCAAGACATTCCGAGCAGTATTCGCCAAAGCTCGCAAGGATCGCTGGACGCCCTGGGAAGTCTATGAAGCCGCAGGTATGTGCGTGTGAGGGTGTAATGGAACTGCGGAGTTAATAAGCACCGACAGCGCTGATGGAGTACCACTGCAACAAAGATGGTGGTTTGGGTGTTGCGTCTCGTATCTTCGAGAAAGGTCTGGAAAGTTTTGGTGACGAGATTGAGTTTGTGTTGAGATATCTTGGCTTCTTGATATCCGTCAATGACGATAACAGTACGTGGTATCACATCGCTGGTTCCCGATCATGTTGACCATGGTTACGTTCCAGATGCCCGAGCATTGTTCGAACGAGTTATCCCGACGTTTTCCGCTGAGCGCGCTCGGCCGCTTTGGGAAAGGTGGGCACGTTATGAATATCAATTTGGCGATCTCGAAGCTGCACAGAAGCTTGAGAAGCGTATCGCTGAAGTTTACCCAACGGGTGCGTTCCGTTCAGTTGCCTTTGCTAACACAGACGGAGTTGATGAACCTTCTCATAGATCCCCCGATCAAGCGCTTTGCGCAGCGACACACTTATCTCGGTACGGATGCTATTGCGGCGAGGGACCTTGGGTTTGCCATGGCCGGTCGTCAGCCGGTCGGAGCCTCGTCTTCCATTTCGTCACTTGAGAAGCGTACAGATTCCTTGTTGTCAATTACGTCCGCCGCACATATGCCGCCAACCCAGCCACCTCCGAAGAGGCAGCCCTCGCCTGAGTTGAAGCGTCGGGAAGAGTCCGTCAAGCCAGAATTTGGCCCGCCCGCAAAACGTCCAAGGCCAATGTCACCCCCTCGTGACAGAGACCGTGACAGGTTCGCTGACGGACCAAGGAGACGCTTTGGCAGCCCAGCAGCGTGGGAGAAAGACCGAGATAGGGAGCCTCATCCGGTGAGGAGAGAAACTGATGACAAATCAACTACGTTACCTGCTGTCCTATCGTGGTTTGTCGGACAATTGCCAGATCCAGCATCCTTTGATGGTCAGTTCTGTCCCCTTACCCGTCGTTCGGCTATTGCAAAAGGAAAATTGACTCGTATCGGGTGTTTTTGTCGTTTTGTTTGCGCAGGACCCATATTCAGGACGGATGATCTTATGATGTTGTTCCGAAATGCTGTTATCCCAAGCGTTACGCGGCGACCAAGCCCGCCGCCGCCTCCGCCAGCCCCGCCACGTATGTCGTTCTTTTTATTTGACATGCTGTGACCTGACTCTGTTTCATAGGTGGCCGTCCTCCCCCAGATTACGGCCCATACCAAGGACCCGGAGGAGGCCGAGGCCGTCGGTACTAGTTCGCTTAATCTTCGTGCCTTTTTCCTTTGCATTTCTTGTCCATGACTTATTATCTGTTCCTTTTCCGCATGTGCATTTGGTGAGACTCGTTTCGAATTGCTCAATTAATGCCATTGGAGTCCCGGAGATTGGCAGTTATTTGTCTGAGTTCACGAGCGACTACCAGTACTGTACAGGATATGTACGTGCAAGCCAAGTTCTTCGTTCATGCTGTGGGTGGACCCGTTTTGGAACCCACTGGTATGCCAGTGCAAGACCAAACTGCGAGGATTCAGCCGAAGCTTGCTTGATCATCAGTGGCTAGTAAAGCGACCCGGTTCAGATACGGCGAGTCAGGACATGCCTGATCGTCCATCAATCCATCAGGGGCAAAATTTCAGCGAAAGCGTGTGCGATACTGACAGATTGCCTCGAGCGCAGCGGCTTTGGAAGGGGAAACCCCGGATCCAGGGATGTGGTACTGAGTACTGACTGCCCGAGTATGTGTATTCTATATCAAATAAACCTGTACGAGGGTCTCATATATCCAATACCGTCGCCTGGGGGTGACTAAAGGAAATACGAATAAACACGCAAATCAGGAAGCCAAAACAGGGGTAATGTGATGTAACGCGAGACTTTCAAGGCCGGGAACGGAACAAAACTGCTATGACCACATTGACTGCGGAGCTAGACAATCCAGGCAGGTGGAACGGTCGACTCGGGAGCATCAGTGTGGAACCCTGCGTCACCTCTCCTCAGATCTCCCGCGCCACCTATGCAATTGGAATGGTCCGTCCGATCAGGCACGGCGATATTGGTTATGATTTTGGCACTGGGTTTGGTGGTAACCGCCTGCACCATGAGGGGCTGGGAGGTATGGCTGAGGTTGTTGATACTGATCATTATGCTGTGCAGAGTATGGTGTAAACATTTCTGTCAGTAGCGCTGCTGCGCCACAAACAAAAGAGTGTTGATCTAACTCTGTCTGGGAGGCGAAAGGGTGTCCGCAGCGAGTGCACCGAAAACTTGGATTGTCGTAGGTGCGTCTTGGTGGAGGAGATATAGAGCCGCCGATGTTGTCATGCCCGTAGTACCCCATGAACCCTTGGGGAGTAACGGACGGTTGGAAGGATTGGTGCTGGTCCTGCTGGCCCTTGCCTCGATGCTGGGAAGCGTCAACCGAGGTGAATTGCGCGGGAACTCCGATATTGTGATGTCCAGAAGGTATATTATGACGGGAAGAATCAGAACTCCCGATTGTTCGTCTGTCGAAGTGGGA
>JBBPQV010001337.1:0-10745 GCA_038092675.1 Boletus rufocinnamomeus | reverse complement strand
CCCGTGCACCCGTGTCACGCGCAGATGGCGAGGAGGGCGGGCATGCCAGTGAGGCCTCGGACGAGGTTCAGATGAGGCTCGTATGAGGCTCCAGGTAGACGATCAGATAAATCTATTTTTAGAGTGAGAGAGGCTGACACCTTACAGGCCAAAAAGTTGTGACATACGAAACTAGCCTTTTAGGTCTCTATTGGCACCGACGAGGTGCTGCCTTAGGTGCTTTCGCTCCTCCTGCTTCGCTTCTTCCTCCTCTGCTTCTCGGCGGGCACGTTGCTGTTCTTCCTCTTGATCTGCTTGCTCTCGCTGTTGACGTCTTGCTTCAGTCTCTGCTAAGCGTTGATGTTCCCAGGCCGCAATGGCTTTGGTGTTGTTGAACCACCAGAGATTTCTGAGAATGATGGCAGCTTCTGCATCGGTCTTTCCTTCGACCGTGAATAAAAGTCGAGCTTCATTGTATTCTGGTGCCATGTAGTCGGGGCACACATCTTCGTTTGGATTTGCCATTGTGAAGGAAAAAGGGAAAACGAGTAAAGCTGCAGGTAATCCAAAGAAATGACGAAAAGGTTGCTGAAACCGAAGCTCTGCGAGAGCGAAGGAGGTGGCGAGAAAACAAAGAAAGATGCCACCTCGCTTCGCTTGTCTCGCAGACCTCATCCTGCGCCACCTCGTGACTCGGCTTACGTAGGATATCAACTGCCTGGGACTCCTCAAGATGCCATCGAGGTCAGCTAAAAGAGCAACAGGAACACCAGCTCACATCCCAATCCAGGAGAATCCAGATAATGGAATACTACACAGCCTGAGAGTCATACCAATTCCAATCGTAGTAGTAGGAATAAAAAGAAAGAGAGAGAGAGCGATAGACGATAATCAATAATAGCGGGGCCAAACACCACAACACCGAGAACAAGAAAAACGAGAGAAATTAAACGACATGTAAAACCCACCCTGAGCGCTCAGCATAGGCATAAGGCGTACGGTAGAAGATGCACAACCAAAGAAGAGCCGAGAAGGAAAAAGAGAGGAAACAAGAGATTGGCGACTGTAGCAAGAAGCAGTGACATACCACGACAACATGCAAACAAGCACAACCAGACGAGGGTAGGGTACCTAAACCAACGGGTCAGAGTAGTGTACAAAGCGACCAAACATCAAACGAGGCGAGGCGCCCGGCATGTGCGCGGGACAACAAGGACATTTATGATCTACTCGCGCGCCGGCCGTCGACCCGGTTCCTCTCTCGACCCCGGACGTGAATGTGCCTGCGACTCTTCACGCCCCGACGGCTGCGGTGGATACGCATTCATAATACTCGCAAACGTCGCCGGAACCGCCGGTGCTACTGACGCATTCACATACGGAGATTGTGGTGGCGGTGGTGGTAATGGTATGCTTGGGTTGGCACGATGCGGCGACGTTGAGCCGCTCGGATTCAGATTCGGCGGGGACGCCGAGTGGGAGTGGGAGTGTGATGTTGTGTTTGACAGGTGAGAGTTGCTGCTGTTGGTATTGTTACCGTTCTGGCGTTTTGGGTCAAGTTCCTTGACAGGCGGCGGCCGATACTCGTGTATGTTCAACGTATCAGCCGGTGTGGGTGGTGGGAGTAAGATGGTCGCAAACGACTGCGACTGCATATGCGATGGCGGTGGCGGTGGCGGGTGCGTATAAGGAGCGGTCATGGTATCGTCGACAAAACCGTCGTTGGGTGCATTGGGATCGTGATCCTCTGGGAGGGCGGGAATGACGGCCGCGTGCCTACCGCCTAAAGGTCTGTGTCACATCGTGTCATGATTAGGAAATGAGATGCGTGCAAAAGAGAAACGGGCCACAAAGAGTTGACGGTCACGAGAGAGAATAAACGCTCAACGGATCCCTCGGCCTTGGGCCACAACGAAAGCGGCACCACGTCTCATTTACCCAGCAAAAAAGTAAACGCTACTCACCCTCCCTCTACAAAGTGTTGCCAGACGTAATCGCGCAACCGATCGGCGTTGGGAAGTTCTTGGATGAGGTGTTTGATGGTGTTCTGCCCGAGCCCGAAAAAGTCGGGTCCGGAGACAGAGTTGGAGTGTTGGCGATTACGGATCGCGTTCGCCTGTTTGACGATCGATGACCATGCTCCTGTTGCCGTCCCTGCAATCATCGGCCGATCAGGAACATCTGACGCCACTATCTGGAACTTGGGCCCATCTCCTCCATCGAGGATGGAACAGTGATATACAGCATCGGTATTAGGGTCCACTGTCGAATGGTAGCGTCTAGATCGTGGGGTCAGCCATGCGTGTGTCAATGACAGCAAGACCGGCTTACCTAGTCACTTCGTATCCAACAGGAAAGATGTATCGTTCTGTGTGAAAGTGCTCCCGCATGCAGACCTCGCCCAGATTGATGACGGTCATGATGCCCACATTGAGTGGCAAGAGAGGGCGACCCTTCTTATCGCGCGGCACCGTCGGAATGCTAAAGCTCTTGGATGTGACTGTATGCGCTTTGAGGCGTTTCGGTTTGGCATGTCGTTGGATATCTGATGGGCGGGATGCGGATGTGGCAGGTGACGCAGTAAGCAAAGGCGATTGTCCAGGGAGTGGTGGCGAGTGGGCGGGAGGTGGAGCAGAAACGAGAGGCTGTGCACCGTTTGCAGTGTACGGACCCGACTGATAAGGATGTTCCTCTGGCGGAGTCAGGACGGGCGACAAGGGCGATGGGGGGCGATGGTTCACTGAGGAACCCGCATCCGATTCGGTAGACGGTTTCACAGGTGGTTTGAGACGCAAACGAGCCCCTTTATTTGAAACAAGGAGGGGTGGCGTACCGGTCTCGGCGGGGTGCTGTGGGACGGGAGCCAAGGTGAGTATGGGCTGAGAAGGAAGGGGTGGGACGACGGGTTCCTTGCCCTTGGCCGTTGCGCGGGGTCGCTTGGTTTGTCGACGGGCCTGGCGGGCTTCGTCCTCGACTTGTTCGCGGTGTTCGTCGTCTGCCCGCTTGCGAGCCAACGGGCCGAGATACCGAGAGCTGAGTAGGGGATCGATGTTGTGGTCCTCTGCCTCGTCTTCGGCCATAGCCTGGCGCAGATTGCTGACGAAGACTGCGCGCGCCCGAGAAGAGAGGAGGGAGCGCGGAAATGCACTGGATGGCGGGAAGGGCAGGGGTGTGGTGGGCTCCGGACGGGTCTCGAGTTCATGTATGCGTTGCAGGATAAGGCTGAATACACACTGAGCGAAATGCAAGCGCGATCGGAGACATTGGGACGTACTCTCTATCCTCTCGGAGTTTGACGTTGCGCTCGCCAGAGAGCCTGAGTTCGGCCACTGTATCCTGGTGTTTCTGATGACGTGTCGTTGAGCGTCACCGAAGTGCAATGAGTTAATGTTCGACACACCTCTTCGAGCTCAAAGTATCGTCTCTTGAGTTTCCTGTACTTTTCGAGGACGTCTTGGTTATCTTTGGTCGATGGGGGCGCCGATGGCTGGGTGGATGGGGGGAGCGGGGGAGGACCCATGACGACGTCTCTGTCCTGTGGTGGGCTCATTGTTGTTGATGTTGGGCGACGGCGGGGACGTGAGAGAAGTTGCTGGTTGACTCTTTCAGGCGCGCAGGCCCCAACCAAGTTCAAACACGACTACACAGCCTATCGCGACGAGTACTCGGCTATGTCATCGACATTGTCTCAGTCCACACAACCATCGTACACAATACACCCCGCTCTCGATACGACTCGACGACGACGAAATGCGACGCTTTCTCCCTTCTTTTCTTGCACTAAGACCACTCAAACCGCGACGAATCTGCCACTCCCTCATCAATTTTTCACATTCCAAAAACACCCGATCCCGGCTCGCTATTTCCGTTTATGGAAGCCTCCCACTCGTACTACTTGCGAGAATTCACTCGTTCGTCGCACTAGACGCGAGCTACCACAGACCCATCTAGTATGGCCTCGAAAACTGTTCTAGTCTCTGCACACTCCAATATATTCGAATACATAACTATGTCTCACCTCCGGAGGAGAACACCCCCGATTTGGGCACTGTTATTTGCAGTGGCGTTCAACCATGTCACCTTATCACATTGACGTGCAGAACGACCCTCCTTGAGGAACCATACGAAAAGCGGCGATGACATACAGAGAGCCATCAAACCTGCACTGCTTCTCTTAGCCTACTCATCGTATCAACAGGGAGACTAAATTTACACCCGCAAATACTTCTGGCCGGACAGCGTCCACTTGGACACGTGTCACCTCCGAGGATTCGGAGGCATGGTGCCACAACACATGAACATGAACATATATATTGAATCCATACGCCGCTCCATACATCGAACATTACGGCCTTGAGTTTCAAGGAACCGTGACGACATTCAAATATTCATGTTTCATGCACACACCACGGACACGAGTTGAAGGGAAGAGCGGTAGTAGGTCCGCGTGATCATCTTGCGTTGGGTCGTTGCCAGCTTGCTTCAGAGTTTCAACAGGACTTCCGAAATCAATGACGCACGGGGAAATCTGACGCACTTCTAATCGACCAAGGACCGTGGTCCGCCGCAAATCTTGAAGAGAGTGACATTGAACGATCAGTACTGACGATCGGAACCCAGGTATGTCTATTAGCTGACACTCGTATGTATGGATACAGTAGACTTTCTCATAATGCATAAATCTCATAGTGCATCGACTTTCATTGCTCCCGATGCTATGCATTATGAGAGAGTCTAGACTGTACTTGAACTCGAACATCCAAAACATGCGTCACGATCATCGTTTCCGTCCGCGAGCTTCGCCAGTACTAGTGTTCGCTGGCGTCGCAGCACCCCTCACACGGTATGCACCTTTCCGTATATTTCCATCGGCGCCCCGGACGTATTACATGTCATCTCAACATAACTATGAGAAAATCTCGACACTCTTCTCTTCCTTTGTGGATTTTTCCCCTTGCGCCCTATGCGCCTTGTTGGACTATTGGAAATTGGCCACGGCTCCGTTCATACCTGGGACGTTACCGACGACGGCCATGGAGGGCCGTCACACCCTCCACTCTCCCCTCTCTCGCACGGACGAACCCGAACTTCGTTCAGTGACGCATACTAGGACCTTTCCCAGGGACGTATACACCGCTCCATGGCTTGTCAAAACCAAGCTCGGTGGTTGTTTCAACCCGAGCAAGTGTCTCCCGTCTGTGCTTTCCCCTCCCCTACCCAACTCATAAGTAGTCTCACTGATCCGCGGCGCGGGAACCAAGATTTCGCATACATACCCTGCGCTCACGCTGACCCCACGTGATACCACGTCCCAACTTTGTACGTTACTACATATGTATCCGAATCACGGAGCCCCGGCATCCCCCGAGCCCAGCCTCGCAAGTTCACCTTCGCATGAGCACGGTCATGACATTCACGAGTCTCCCCAGATCAGTGCCGACCCGAGGGCCGAGGGCCGAGAGTTCTGAACAACGGCACGGCAATCTCTTCCCCACCTCCCACCCCTGCAGGGCGGCATCGCCAGCCACCGCCACTTTCCGAGTCGAGGGTCGCGGGAGGTGGTGGAGCGATGTGGATCCCACACCCACACTCACCCTCACACTCCGGCGACCCTCCGCGTCAGCGTCGCGAGACAAGATGAAAAGAACAAAAGATGATGTTTCTGATTGTGGCGTTGACCGCTGACATCCACTGGCAGATGGATCAAAGGAGACAGACTGGCATTGCCACGTTCAGACGTCCAGAGTTCCACGCATCGACGCTCAGCAGTCATGTTCTCCCAAGGCTGAACTGTCGCCATTCCGCACAAGCACCTCGAGTATTGCGGAAGTCACGTCCACAGGAACAGGTTCCGCGCTGAACGTCGCCGCCCGGGACTTTTTGAGGACACATTACGACATGTCGTTCATTGTGCCCGTCGTCCTTGGGGGGAATTCATGATGGACAGCGGCAAGATTTGCCAGCGCACAGGTTGGACGTTGATCTCCCCCCTCACAACCCTTCTCTCCGCTCTGTCTGCGGGACGACTTATAGCACAAAGTCTGGCTCTGTTCCGTATTGGCTCGAGGATCAATGGACGATCGACTGGCGAACGTGTCAGACTTGAAATCTGTCTAGCGCATGACAGACAAGCGTGGGCGCAGCCCCGCCCCTCCACAACCACGTCAACCTTTACATTTTACTGCGGGGACGACCCGTCATTGATATGGGCAGTACAGTACGCGCCCTGTCTCGGTCCAAAATAGATAACGGGGAACGCCCCATTGTCAGTGACAGAGGGGGGACGGTGGATCCGGAAAACCACCCAGCGCCACACGATCAACGCCCCTTGGCCGTAACGCGGAGTCTTGAGGACTTATCGCCGGTGAGTACGCTGCCCCGATTACGGACATTAAAAGCGTTGTGTACTTTGGAAAAGACAAAGGAAAAGAAATACGCCTCTTGCCGGTACCTCCGAGTCATCATGCCTGGGAGTGCCCATAAGCGTTACCAATGCCATAAAAAAAATCATTCGAAACCGACTGCAGTAACAGTCACTGATCGAAAAGTCCAGGGTCGATGATATTTGTGGAACAACGAGTTTGACGCGGTCAAGGACATGAGAGGCAATCTCGATGAAAAGCGGAATTTTTTTTCTCCGGGCGTAATTTTCATTGTTCCCCTTCTTTCAATTACCGCCGAAAAAGTACCGCGAGGGTACCTGATGGAAAAATGAGGTACATCTCTACGTCACCCTCGCGCGCACATCCCCGGAATAAGGCTTGGCTACGAAATGCACATTGTCGACATTGTGCCATCGATGTACTTTGCTTTTTTCTTTCTTTGATAAAGAACTGATGCTAGTGTAGTATGCAACATTTTTTTCACCTATGGTACAAAAGTTACGGTACTTCCGTTCGATGAAACAGCCTCACAGAAAAAAAATCGTCAGCGGAGCAGAACAGTGAGAGAACAAACGCAAATGGAGTAGGGGTATAGCATGTCAAACAAACGAACAAACAAACAAAACACCACCGTGGGTGGGGAACGTCACCGATCAGGGCGACGTTATTATTATGCTCTATAACGGGCGGGGTGACGTCGTACGGAGGATGACCAAAATTCCGTCAGAGTGGCCTGAAAAAATGGCGTCGACCAAGATCTCTTGGTCAGGCGACGTCGTTGTGGTACTTGAGGGCACCGGTGACGCGTGTATTCGTGAACGTGCGGACGACCCATTGGCGGCTGAGAATCGGCCTTGACTCTTCGACGTCAATGCCGTCAAGTCACGGCGGCGACTCGGAGGAGGAGCTTCAGGTATCCTGTCGGACCTGAGTGAGAAAAAAAAAGCCAATTGTAAGGAAGAGGGTCCCATTGGATAATAAATAAAAATGAAAAGAAGAAAAGAGGCGACCCTACCTAGAATCTCTACCTTTCGGAAGTAGCAAGAATTTCCCATATCCAAATCCACCGTCGCTCGGCTGACCACGTTCATTGACACCCCATGCCTTGATCACGTCAATCCAGCTGCGGACTATCTTGTCACTCCGAGGGGCCACAAAGTCGAAAAAGCTGCGCCCCATCACGGTCGTGGTGGATAGAAGATGGTCGTTGGAGCAATATTGAACGGGACAGTGTATTGAAAATCGATCGAGTATAAGTGCCGAACGTGATGATTGTGAAGGGAGAGGTTTGAATGTGAGAATCGGAGGCGGTGTGGCTGTGGGTTGGTCGCCGTCTGCAGTGGGGTCTTCGAGGACGTCCGTGAGACCTGGTATGAGCGGGAGTGGACTGGGAGGCATGGGTGACGGATCACCCCAGCGCTGTATTCGATGGTGAGCGCTGCGATGAACGGGGGAAGATCCGAGCAAGAACCTACGCGAAATTCGAAGTCCGTTGCGGTGGGTGTTACGACGACGACTTCTTGCGCCGTCGACGCATTTTGGAAAGCCTTGGGACCTGGTACTGCGAGGGAGATACTTCCAACGATCACGTTATGGACCACAGTACGTGACTGAGGCACGATCAACAACGCACGACTATACGAGGAATGCGAGCAACTGACGACGGAACAAAGGAGGTAACCCTTGAATGGGTCCTTGTGTTTGAGACGAAGATAGGCAATGACTGCCGCCTTGTCTTGGCGGATTGTTTCGCTGTGATCATCAAGAGATGATGAGAATGAGAGGACGATGATGGATACCCACACGCACTAGTGAAGCCTTCTGACAGCAGGGAACTCCTCGGGGTGTACGAGCTCGACCGCAGGACGGCCGATGACATCTCGAGGTTCGTAACCTGGACAGGAAAGACATGAGCGTTGCAGACGGGCAGGACATGACGCAGACAACGGACCCAAGAGCTCGCTGAGAGACTCGGTGACAAAGAGCCAGCGAACCTGTGCGTGGAGTGAGTGGCTGAGCACATGAACAAGAGAGCGACGCACGTCTTCTGAAAAGTCAACAATGGCAACTTCTCAAGTGCATCAGCAGCATAATGTGTTGGGAGGAGAGAAGAACAAACTGCATGAGACGCGGGGAGTGGTGCCAGTGGAATCCATGCAGAGTCCACGACTGGAAGCAAGGCACGATCAGGTCACGGTGGTGTGTGAAGAGTCACGATGATGGTGGAGAAAGGCAACAAAGAGCGCTGGGAGGATGGGGCGAGAAGTGATAATGCAGGAGGAACAAGGGTGGACTTTTATCGCCAGCCATGAGGTTCTGAGCATGAATTAATAGGCCCGAAGTGATGAACATAATAACATCACGACGGATGCGTTTTACTACACGATTACTGGGGATACGAGAGGCAGGAAAAGGCAGTCACGTCGCACCTGGTAGTAGGAATGGGACAGACCTGCGCCACGACCAAGCCTGGCGAGCTGCAATGCGTGAGCAACGCGGCCAGATCCCATGGAACTCGGCGGTGAGAACGGGTTAATTTAAAGTGGACGATTCGCGAGATCTTCGCATCGACGAGCGAGACGTCTCAATCTCTGCCTCGTTTTAGCTACTACGATCTCCGCAATGTGGTCAAACGCCCGCGACATCGCTCCCGGCGACCTCGTCATCATATGGCAGGTGCGCTCAGCCCAGAAAGTCCTCATCGTCGCTCATCGTCCAACAGACCAGAGAACTCGTACAACCGCTCCTCATCACCCCAGGAAAGGATCTCAACAGCCGCTTTGGCTACTACAGGCACAACGACCTCATCGGTATTCCCTATGGCTCAAAGGTCGGATCACGCAACGGCAAGGGCTTCATCCACGTTCTGCGCCCCACACCAGAGCTCTGGACGATGGCGCTACCCCACCGCACCCAGATTCTCTATCTCGCCGATATCGCTTTCATCACATCATGGCTCGACATTCGGCGCGGCAGCCGCGTCATTGAAGCAGGTGGGCTCTCCCTTCTCTGTCTCCATCCACATCGTTCCTCTGCCTTTCTTCGCGTTCCTTTTCTCCACCACCCGGCGCGGCATTTCCCGTACCAGTCTCCACCAGCGTCTTGCAGCCGCCTCGATGGCGAGATTCGCATGAACCCAAGTCTATATTTCAATCATCCTCCCTCGTTCCCGTTGTCCATTTCCCCCGAGTTGGCTGTGTTCTTTTCATTAACATGATCCGGATACACGCGGCCGGTCATCGACCACGTTGCTCATAATCGTCCCATTTTCCTTAGGTACCGGCTCAGGTTCCTTTTCCCACTCCGTCGCTAGAACTATCGGCACCTCCGGCCATCTCTACTCCTACGAGTTTCATGAAGCGCGTGCCAATAAGGCGAGGTGCGTCTTCTGTCTCCCCCTCCCTAGAAACCCCGCACTTACCCCATCCTTCTGTCCTCTCGTTTCCTCCCATCGTGACCGTGTTGGCTACTTTCAGAGAAGAGTTTGTCCGTCATGGGATGGAAGGTATCGTCACGCTGACACATCGAAACGTATGCAAAGACGGCTTTACGGTCGAGAACCTCGTCGATTCGGGTACGTTGCCCCTCATTCGTTCCTCCACATTGTCATACCGTCACTCACGCGTTTCTCTCTTCGTTTTCCGTTTCATCTAGTCTTCCTCGACCTCCCTGCACCCTGGGATGCCATCGAGCACGCGAAAAAAGCATTGCGGGTACGTACCCCTCATCGGAGTCTCCCCACGCCAAACAGGATCCTGACATGTCACATCACGATGCATTGGGCGGTCGATGATTCTTTTCTGTTTACCCACTTTTGTTTGCTCTAGAAAGACTGTCCGACGCGGATATGTTGTTTCAGTCCGTGCATGGAACAAGTCTTGCGTACCGTTAGCGCACTCAACGAGGCCGGTTTCACGGGTAGGTCATCATCTCTCGACGATCATGCCATCATTCCATCTCTAACGTACCACTCTATCGTTCTACCGTCGTACTCTCATGCCATCGTGCCACTCACTCTTCCCACCGGATGCCACGATATGCGTCTTTCCCTCTCGACCTCGAAAGACATCACCATGTACGAAACCCTCCTCCGTCCGCACGAGGTCCATCCGCTCCCACCACCCCGTCCGCTCAGCCAGGTCGTTGACAAGCTGAAACGGATGGAACGCTATCGGGAGGAGAAGCGGCAGCGTCAGATCGCTGGCGCTGGGAAGCGGAAACGGGAGGACGACGACGAAGTGACGGTGACAGCGACGGGGATGGAGAGGGAGAGGGAGAGGGAGGTGAGCATGGGCACGGGGCCGGGGATGGAGGGGGGGACGGACAAGAGAGCGAGAGTAGAGATGACGTCGACCGTCCTTGACCTCGAGGGGGACGGGGAGG
>JBBPQV010001336.1:0-10748 GCA_038092675.1 Boletus rufocinnamomeus | reverse complement strand
ACCAGTCATTGTCAAGCCAAACCCTGGCACACTCTGACTAGGTATTACTGACCCCTTGATTGTCATTTCCACTTGTACTGTGAGTATTCCCTCACCATTATTCCCATTGTTGCCCTTGCTTTGCATCAGTCACATTCGACAGTTCTTTCCTTCCTGTCACCGTTGCGATAGGTTATGAGCCCTGCCTGATTGGACACAGTCAAACCAATTCCCTAATTCAGCGCCACAAGCGGAGATGACTCTTGCTGTTTTTTGGCTCATTTCATTACTGCTTACTATCCTAGCTGCTTGGTCTGGACTCCAGCTAATTGCTGAGATCTTCTATGCCACCTTCTTGGTGATCCCTCTTATTGCCGTTCTGCAATTCTTTTACCAGAATGAGGTTACCCTTACCCATACGAATCAACAGAATATTAATAGGGTTGTAATCTCATCACAGAGACCTCCAGACAAACCACCACACTTAGTTTGTGAGACCCACTGTCATCATAAGTGTAACCCCCTTTGTCCAGACCTCCCAGCTCTCACTGGTCCATCCGGCTTGGAACGTGCTCAGCAAATCACTATGAATATTCCCATTTCCCAACATCCAGTATCTCCTATATCCTGTCCATTCAACGTATCTCCTCCTCGCACTCCTGCTTCCTCCAACCTCTCCTTAAACAACTCCGAATCATCGGTGTCAAGCAGTACTACTCTAGCTCCTCCTCCTCCTCCTCGTGCCTGGCAAAATTCTCCAGCTAGAGCTGTCGAGAATTTCCCTCGATTAAACTGATCGTTCGTTTGGGCATATCAGGATGGCTCTTACATCGGCTCACCTCACCGTCCCAACAACTTTATTCACTGTCCCATATTTCCTGAACATACATTCGGTTACCAACTCATCGCTGCTCAAATCAGAGATGAACCCAACCCGAATCTCGCTGATGCCCTATGCCTCCAACTTCTTGATGAGGCTAACACCACCTGCTACCACAGCAGTGGGATCGGAACGTCCCTTACACAGGGACTCATGTTCAGAAGATGACCAGACGGTCAAATGGATCTTATCCGATGGCATCCTGGTTGGGATCAAACCCTCATCCACGGACTTAGGTCAAATCTGGACAAAGATAGAGGATGAAGCTGAAGTCCCGTTAGAGGACTACAAGACTGAGGAAGAGATGGCACCTAATGGCTCCTCTAACCACTCTTCCCCCTCTTCTTTCGCCGCCTCAACATCGTTCTCTGATCCTGCCATATGGCAAGACAACTATGAGTGCAAGTCCACAGCTCACCTAGATACCAAAGTGGCATTGATTGCCACATGAGGACTTATGGAGGCAGATCGGATTATCAAAGACGCGGAGATTGCTTGCCTAAGGGCTAGAGTGGAGGAAGCCCAGATCGGCAAAGAAGCTGACTTGGAGATTATAGAGGACTTGAGGCAGATTTGTCGCAACCGTTCAGCTACCATTCAGATGCAGGAATTTCATATTAACAATCTTACCACACAGCTGACCATTCTGCGCAATGCCCTTGTTGGACCTGGATTACCCAGAGATTTACACCACCTGGCTGAAGAAGAAGTTCGACATGCCTTACCTCAGACTGTATCTAAAAGGAAAAGAGGAGGCTATGTGAAGAACTCAGCCAATCAATATCTGGCCAATGCCCTGGTACCATGGAGGTCAGTACACAGGAGAGTACAGGCAAGGCAACGAGGTGAAACTCCAAGAACACTTCACATATGAAACCATGGATCCTTTCGTGGATGATTGCCTCATTCTTGATTCCTGCTCTGTAAAACACTTAGAAGTTCCTTTTGTTTTACGTTCTAGTTCCTTGGACAAACCACTCTTATGTATTAGAAGTCTTTCCCATGATGATGTAATCGCACTTAACCCCCATGTCTTTGGGGAGGTCTTCTATGAAGATTTCGAATTACTCACACCCCTTCCCATGCCTATATGGTGGGAAGAGAAGGAAGCTTTATGAAAAGAGCTGATGGAATCATTCGACCACACCCCACAGACCCTATGGACTCCCTTGCCGCCACCTGCTCCCTTTGCTACCCCTGGTTACCATCCTTCTTCGGGATCCTCCATTTGGACGATGGGGGGACCATCATCTTCCTCATCCCAACAGGTTCCCACCAGACCTCAGACGAATCCAAAGTGGAATCCTAGCACGCTCCCACCTTTACCAAATTTTTCTTCTATAAACCCTACCATGACAAATGCTGATGAAGTTCCTTTTCACCAGACCCTTGTCGCAAACCTCTTTATTTTTTGAAGAGAGATGGCATCCTCATTCAAGATCGATTCAAACCTCCAAGCTCACATTCCAGCTTTGAAAGGCTCCTCCAACTATACACAATGGTCCCTGCAGCTCTGTAATATACTTACGTTGAACAAGCAGTGGGCCATCATCGCTGGTACCTCCACTTTCCCTGCCAACGGCACTAATGCCGAGCAGAATACCTGGATGGAGAATGACCAGGGAGCCCAAGCTATGATAGCTGTCTTCACCTCTGCCGACATGCAATCCCGACAATCCTTTACTTATGATACCACGCATGCGTCCCTCTCTAAAACTCTTTGGGACACCCTTAACACCTTATACGCTCCATCAGGTGTCACCAGAAATTTTTATATTCTCTGAGAGGCCTCACACCTTCAAGTGTCAGAAAACTTGGATTTATCTGAAGGCCTTAACAGGCTTAATGGTCTTTTCGACCAACTTACTGCTGGCAGTATTATACTGCCCAACACTTTGAAAGTGATGATGACCCTCCAGGCACTTTCCCCATCTTACGAAAATGTCATCTCAACTATCATCCACTCTACCACACAAGCTGACTTCATTCCCAACAAGATTCTCCCAAAGATTATGGGAGAAGTTTACCTCCACCAGACAGGTTCTCTGGCAGGCCGCCTCTGTTCTGCCAAAACGAACACGGTTAGAATATCCGCAATTTGAAAGGCTCCTGCAGCAGGACAGAAATGTTCCCACTGTCAAGGCTCCCATCCTTATGACAGATGCTGGACTAAATATCCTCATCTTAAGCCTTTGGGCAGCCAACCATCAGGGTTGAGACCAGGAAGAGGGGGCTCATCCAATGTGGCTTCAAGCTGTCAAGGATTTGCCAATCAAAAGGCTGGAAACACATGCTGAGGTAAAGGGAAGACTCGTGCCAGTGCGGTTGAAGGAGATGGATGGAGAGGAAGAACCCATCTACCAAAATTGGAATGATGGAGATTACAACACCATGGACGATATTGCACCGGCTGTTCACCAGCCCTTTCATAAGAGGGCCCACTCACTTGACAACTGAAGCAGGTCCATCAAACCCTAATGTCAACTCCTTCTATGGAGATACCCGCAGATGCAGAGATGGGACATGGAAACACAGACTCAATTCAAGGGACATTAATGTCTGGGACGGTGGAGAATACTTCCCTGGATATGTAGATGAGGAATGTGATCATGTTTTGGATTGGTATGATCATGGAATTATTTCCATTGCCATGACTAAGGTCTTATCTTCTATCCGAGACTATTGGATGATTGACGGTGGATGCTCCCACCACATAACACCATACTCGGAGGACTTCTCACATTTGTCATCCTTTACTAAGGAAGCTACTACTGCCGATGGATCTGCCATGAAAATGTTTGGACTGGGCACCGTGGTAATTGCACAAGTTGTGCAGGGTAAAAGAAGAACCCTGTTCATTATGCATGGAGTTTGGTATTGTCCTAAAGCAGCTCACTGATTATTATCTGTCACCACACTTACCGATCAGCAGTACAGATGCGAGATAGCCAAAAGCAGCAAGATCTGGGATCCCCAGGGCTGCCTCGTTATACAGGCTTCTGCCTTATTTCTGGGCAACTCACTACATTGGTTTAGGTCAGTTACAATCACTCCTTCCGTGAGTACCATTACCCTGCAGAATATTGGATCATATGACTTGTGGCACCGACATTTCAGACATTGCTTCCAAAATGCGTTGAGACATGCACCCACATCTACTAAGGGTATGCCTTCTGTAAAATTTGAAAAACCTCATACACCCTGTAGAGGATGTGAAATAGGAAAGGCACATCAGTGGACATTTGAGCTGTCTGAGAAATGCTCTAGGCATGTTCTCAGCCTAGTCCACACCAACCTGGTTGAATTTCCAATCCAGTCTCACTCACACGCTTAGTGGATCATGACTTTTATAGATGATAATTCGGCTTTTGTCGTCCTGTGATTCCTGAATAGGAAATCAGATGCTGCTCAAACCCTCAAGGACCTTGTGACTTGGTCTAAGAGACAGACAGGTTATTCGCTCCTTTCTATATGTTTGGACCATGGGGGGGAATATATCAATTCTGATCTCTCAACATTCCTCTTGTCAAAGGGGATAGAGCATCAAACCTCTGTCCCTCGTACTCCCCAACAAAACGGTTGAGCAGAGCATTTTAACCATACCCTCCTTGAAAAGGCTGAAGCAATGTGCCAACATGCATGTTTGCCACCATCATTCTGGCAGGATGCTGTTGAGACTGCTTTGCACATCTACAATTGACAGCCAATGCATTGCCATGATTGGAAGACTCCCGTTTCTATCTGGAACGGAGACACACCAGATGTATCCTATTTTAGGGTATTTGGATGTCATGCCTATGTTTTCATCCCACAGGAAGATCACCATGGAAAACTCTCTCCTAAAGCCAAGGAGATGATATTCATAGGCTACGAGAAAGGATCAAAGGCTTACCATTTTTGGTCACAGACCAAATCACGCATTGTTATCTCTTCTACCACCACATTCGATGAATCTGATTTTCCAAACTGTCCCAGAGATCAAGAAGACAAACGACCTTCTATTCCAATAAATCCTAATATGACACACAATCTACTGAACATGGACAGCCATCCATACATTCCGAGAATTCCTCAGGTACAACAACCACCACATGGTCCATAACAACCTGCTGCTCCTCCTCCACATCCTCCTGTCTCACTGAGACCGGATTCACCTCCTATTCCTCCAAGGAACCCTTGCCCATCATGTGCTGATAAGAGAGCTGACAGAATAAACCATCGTCCACCTCCATCACCACCACATGTCTATCAAAAGGAAGTACCTTCTTCCAGACCTCCTCCTCATACTTGTTCCAACGAAAGGATGTGCACTCCCTCTCCTATCGATTACTCTATACCACCTGACTGATATCTTGGTCGGAGACAGAGAGAAGAGAATGACCACCCTATCAGGAATTCCGGTCCACATCCCTATCGCTGACCTATACAACCCTTACCAAGATGTCAAGGCATTCTTGAAAGACCCACCACTCTGGTCATAAATCCCCAATTTGATCTGACACCTTCTCAGGAATCTTTCCTACCACCGCTGAGACCACAGCATGTAAGGATACCATGGATCATTCCAGATAATACCTATGGGGATAAACCACCGGTGGAGATAGAACAAGATATTAGAAGCAATAGACCAGGGATATCTGCTGTCACACCGGAACTATCCATTCCGAGACCCACAAATGAGGATGAAGATTTAGGTGAGATGTATTCTCACTCCTGGATATCCACTCTAATGACCGCAGCTTTGGTCATTCCCAATCACTACAAGGATACCCTTAAACTCCCAAATGAGAAAAGGAAGAAATGGTGAGAGCCATGGATGAGGAGATTAAGTCCCTATGCCAACAACATGTTTGGGATCTTGTTGACCTTCCAAAAGATCATACACCCATCACGGGAAGATGGACTTATGTCAAGAAATCAGATGGACACTATAAAGCATGTTACATCGCTAAAGGCTTTACTCAAGTCTACGGAATAGATTACAAAGAAACTTTTTCACCAGTTGCCCACTTTGAGACATGTTGTCTCTTATTAGCGCTTGCAGCTCTCGAGGATTGGGACCTCGAAGCTCTAGATGTCAAGACCGCCTTTTTATTCGGCAACTTAGATGAGGAAATCTATAGGTTCAACTGGAAGGCTTCATAGCAAAGGTCAAGAAAGGAAAGTTTGTTGCTTATGCAAGGCCATTTATGATCTAAAACAAGCCACCTTGCAATGGAGTCGCGCCCTTCATAAATCTTTATTAGATATGGGGTTTCACCATTCCTACTCCAACCCCTGAGTCTATATTCATTTCAATGGTGAAGTTATTATTATCCTTCTCATTTACATTGATGACGCAATTTTCATGGGTTCTGACAAGAAGTACCTTCTTGAGAAGAAGAAGCAATTCATGAAGAAGTGGGAATCATGCGATCTAGGTGAAGCGAAGGAATATCTGGGGATGTGAATAACCAGGGATCAGAAAATCCATACCCTGAGACTAGACCAAATCACCTATGTGGAAAAGGTGATAGCACATTTTCATCTACAGAATGCTGCATACACTCGCACACCCCTTCCTTCTGGCTATATTCCAAAGCCATCCACTGCTGATAAATCCTCACCATCACTTCGCTCCCATTATCAGTCAGTCATTGGATCACTGCTATTTGTCATGCTCAGGACCAGACCAGACCTTGCCTATTCAGTAATCAAGATGTCACAATTCTCTTCTAATCCCACTGATGAGCACTTGCAGAAGGCATTATATATTACGTGCTATCTCGCTTCTATGAAGCATCTCTGTATAGAGTTCAAAGGTGGAGACAGAACGGGCTTCTTGGCCTATAGTGACACTGGTTGGGCAGGAGATGTTGAAACACGCCGTTCTACATCAGATTATGCCATCTTCTTGGCAGACGGCATGGTTTCCTGGCTATCCCGACAACAAAAGATGGTAACTTTATCATCTATGGAAGCTGAGTACGTTTCAATGTCAGAAACAGCTAAACAACTCTCCTGGATACAGTCTCTATGTCGTGAGATCCATATAATGGTTCCACCCATTGATCTCCTTTGCGATAACCAGGGTGCTATGTTTTTAGCATCAAACCCTGCTCAGGAAAGCCGCACGAAACACATTCCCATTTGCTATCATTACATACGCGAATGCGTGCAGGACGGAAAACTCCGTCTGTATTATGTATATTAATACCTCCGAGCAGGTTGCTGACATTTTCACTAAAAATCTGGCCTGGCAACGTTTCAAGGATATACAGTCTCGCTTGCAATTGATTCCCTTCTCATCTTCTTCACATGAATAGCATAGGGGGGTGTTGAAATTATATGATATAACTTCAAATTATTTCTTCATCATTTTACACTTTTCACATTTCATACGATAGTCTCTTACATGAGGATTCTGGACCCAGCTTTATCATGTGACTCATCACATGATAAGTCCAGACCTATGGCATCATGGATGACTGACCATTGACTAAGTCAGTCACACCATATTACTATAGCAATTGCGCCATACCCCATACCCTGATGACTCATTATATGTAACATGGTCACAGGGTATATCCTCTTTTATATTTTCAGTCTCCTATTGAACCTTATTCAGAGATGTACATATACTTACACATGTTGTCTGTACATCTCTAACAAACATAAGTTCTTTCCTATCGTTTGAACTGAAGTCCCCTTCTGTTCTTCACTCTTAACCAGTCATTGTCAAGCCAAACCCTGGCACACTCTGACTAGGTATTACTGACCCCTTGATTGTCATTTCCACTTGTACTGTGAGTATTCCCTCACCATTATTCCCATTGTTGCCCTTGCTCTGCACCAGTCACATTCGACAGTTTTTTCCTTCCTATCACTGTTGCGATACCCTCCACTCCTGCGCCTTCCACACCTTGCCCCTTCAATGGTGGCTCCAAGGACTCTAAGGAGTCAAAAGGCAAAGGAGCAACCACCTCCGCAGCTCCAAAACTGGACTTGTCGTCCAAATTAGGGAAAGATGGCAAGCTAACCAATGAGGAGCACAAATGCCGGTTTGACAACAAACTGTGCATGTTCTGTGGTCTCACTGGCCACATGGCTAAGGACTACCCCAAGTCTACGTCTTGGGCAGCCAAGGGCTGTGCAGTGACCACAACTCTGGAAGCTAAACTGGAGGCCTCCACCTTGGAGACAAAAAAATAGCCTGTGACCTCCGTGACTCCGCATGGACTGGAGGTTGCGTTGAACCCACCCATGCACCCAAGGAGATCCATCTCAACGTGTCCGCTCTTTCAGATCCTAAGTTGCTTATGCCCTCTGTCACTTTAGCATCATATCCGATCCCTCCATTTCCCACGCTTGTAGACTCCAGCTCCTCCAACTGTTTTATTGATACATCATTTATTAATAAACATGGACTTTCTACCTACCCCATGCCCCCGCTTCAACTCCGCCTCTTCAATGGAACACCCAACAGCACCCTTACCCAAGCCATCAATCTCTCCATCCATTTCCCAACCAGTGATATCACTCCAACAATGTTTTACGTCACTCCACTGGACTCCTCATGTTCCCTTGTTCTAGGACACAACTGGCTCACCTGACACAATCCATTGATTGACTGGGTTATGAGCAGTATCTCTTTCCATGCACCTGAACAGAGCATGCCAGCACCCCCAAGCACCCCTCCACAGCCTCCAGAACCACTTCCTCTGGCTGACCCTACCCCTGATCCACCATGTTTCTCCAATCACAAGGCTCTGCCCATTGTGCTTGTCAGTGCACCTGCCTTCACACTGGCCTGTTGCCTCAAGGGCTCTATTCAGTTTAGCCTGCAACTCCGCCCCCAGGAGAGTGATCTCTGCTCTGCTCCACTTCCCTCACTCCTCTGGAACAGGTCGACCTCTCCACTGTCCCTCCAGAATACCATGACTTCTCCAACGTGTTCAGCAAAAGCAAGGCTTCTACGCTTGCTCCACATCACAAGCATGATTTAAAGATCAACCTTGAGGAAGGAGCATCCCCTCCACTGGGCATCACCTACTCCCTTTCCCCTTCTGAACTTGGCTCTCTCCACACATTCCTTGATGAGCACCTAGCAATGGGGTTCATCCATCCCTCCTCCTCTGCTCATGCTGCTCCAGTTCTCTTTGTCCACGAAAAGGATGGTTCACTCCATCTTTGTGTTGACTTCCGAGGACTCAACAAGATCATGAAGAAAGACCGCTATCCACTTCCCTGCATCTCCAACCTCCTAGACGCTCCAAGCCACACCAAGATCTACACCAAAATTGACCTCTGGCATGTGTACCACCTGGTCTGCATCGCTGAGGGAGATGAATAGAAGATGTCCTTCCACATGCACTATAGCTCCTATGAGTGGCTAGTCATGCCATTCAGTCTTACCAATGCCCCTGCGGCATTCCAGTGGTTCATAAACACCATCTTCACTGATCTTCTAGATGTTTGCATTATAGTCTACTTGGACAACATCCTTATCTACTCCAAAGACAAGGCCTTCCACAAAGAGCATGTTCAAGAAGTCCTCCGATGACTCTGCAAACATGGACTTTACGCTAAGCCAGAAAAATGCAAATGGTCCACTGACACCACCGAGTACCTAGGCTATAACATCTCTCCCTCTGGTCTGTCTATGTCTCCGGACAAAGTTCAGACTGTGAAGGAATGGCCAGAACCTCAGAAGGTCAAGGATATCCAATCCTTCCTCAGATTCACAAATTTCTACCATTGCTTTATAGCAAACTACTCTGACATTGTCATTCCTTTAACCTGCCTCACCCGCAAAGGTATTCCTTGGAACTTCTCAGATGACTGTCACTCCACCTTCCACAACCTGAAGGAAGCCTTCACCACCGCTCCGATCCTTACCCATTGGGTTCTGGATGCTCCATTGATCATAGAAACTGATGCCTTTGATTATGCTATAGCTGGCATTCTTTCCATCTGCTGCCCGGATGAAGAAATTCAGCCTGTCGCTTTCTACTCATGGACGCTTTCCGCTCCAGAGCTTAACTATGACACCCACAATAAGGAACTCCTCGCCATCCATGAGTCTTTCCAGACTTGGTGACACTATCTTGAAGGCTCTGGCACTCCGGTCAATGTCACAGACCACAAGAACCTGGAGTACTTCGCGACCACCAAACTCCTGACCCGCTGGCAAGCTCAGTGGTCAGAGTTCCTCTCCCAATTTAACATGATTATTCATTTCCATCCTGGTTGCCTTGGCATGAAACCTGACTCCCTTACTAGACGCTGGGATGTCTATCCCAAAGAGGGGGATAAGGACTATGCTCACATCAATCCACACAACTTCCAACCAGTATTCACTCAGGAGCAACTCACTTCGTCCCTCCGAGCCACTTACCTCGCAGCTCTGGTACTCTGAGCTAGCACCCTCTTTAATGTGGAACAACTCCACAGTGATATCCTTTCCACGCTTCCCTCAGATCCTCTAGCCAAACTCCACATGTCCAACCCTGCCAACTCTTGTTGGTCAGTTGATGAAGACAGTTTCCTCTGTCTCAACAAATGTATCTACATCCCCAACACTAATGACCTCTGACTCCAAGTACTCTGGTACAAACATGACCACCCACTCTCCAGACATTTCAGCCAGAACTGGACTTTGGAACTGATCCACCACAAATACACCTGGCCAGGAATCAGGACATTTGTCAAGGAATACATTTCCTCCTGCACATCCTGCACCCACATGAAGGTTCCAAGACACCGGCCCTATGGATTACTGAAGCAACTCCCCATCCTGGAGAAGCCATGGAACTCCATCTCCATGGACTTCATTGAATAGCTCCCTGCATCCTCCAGATACACCGCCATCCTCATCGTCATGGACTGCTTATTCAAGCAATGTATATTC
>JBBPQV010001335.1:0-10748 GCA_038092675.1 Boletus rufocinnamomeus | reverse complement strand
AGAAGAGGCGGATCTTCCTTAATCAACTCGCAAGGACGTAGGTCGCAAGTGACAAATGGATTAGACTGGGGAGTCCAGTCGAGTACAGCTACTTTATATATGTTACAAGATAGCGCACGGACCATAGGGTCTATGGGAAAAACTACTAGATTTAGATAGATGAATGAAGAGTTCGTGAGAGAAGAAGAATGATGATGGGAAGAAAGAACGGAAATTAATAAGGCATGTGTGCAACGTGTTTGTCTAGACCATAGGTCATGTGTAGTTTCCCACGGTCACGTGCACATCACGTGACTTTGAAGTCTGAAGGTTGTAAGGTAGTGTGCGAATGTGCTAAGTTAAAAAAGTGTTTGAAAATATAGTATATTGTAACACCATCAAGCCCAGTCTCTTTGTCTCCCTTTTCTGGGCTGCGAGTTTGGTGGGATCATTGCTGGCCATTTTTTGATGATCATGGTATCACCTTAGTGCACAGGTGAGGAACTGGAAATTTTTGGGACGGTTAGAAATTTCAGGCTGACAGCGCCTTTATAGCTACCATGAGCTACCACCAAGCAGAATCAAGGGGGACCCTTTCTAGACAGTCCCCCAAAAGATTTTCAGCTGTCAGTCACCAGCAGCAATAAGTTTGACAGGTATGTAGCCATTTCCCTCACTCGTGCTCTCTGGATGATCCCCTGCACAGGCTATAATGTGCTCTTTTCTTTCACAGGATACTCCCACCATCTCACCCTTACAACCAATGCCCGTGTGTGGCCATCCACCAATGAGCATCCAATGGACACGAGGAGGTTGATGGCAACTCAAGCGAAATTCTTGACATTGACGTTTTGAATTGCATCACATCTCAAGTCCGTGCGCGATCCGTCTGAGGTGACCATCCACCATTCCCCCATAATGATTCACCACCCCCATCTGCCCATCTCTCTCAACCATCGGCTGGTCCATCTGCCCCCTCTGATGTCCCGATCAGTGAGTACAAATAAAAGGTTTGGGCAATTTGACCTAACCATATATGAACAGACAACTTGGACCACCATGCCATTGATTGCGATTTCGACTGTGATGGCCAGCATGTTGACAGTGAGGTAGATGCCTCAGAAGATGAAGAGGAAGGAGACACTGAAGCCAAAAATGCTGAGATGGAGGAGGGTTGGGAGCCACCTTGGGCTCCCACTGCTATGGATCCCCCAATAGGTGGCAAGGACAGAGCAACTGAAGACACCGAGATACAGGATAATGGACTACAAGCTCGTCAGGCAAGAATCCCCCTCGGTTGTACTATTGTCTTCCTCAGGTTCCTCATCTGAGAAAGCAGTGATCAGGAGAAAGGGGGAACATCAATCTTGTCGACACCACCGACATCTGGCTCATCCTCATTAACAAGTCTGTCTAATAGCCTGTGGTGCTCATCCTCTATGCACCATGACGTGTGTTAGTGATTGTCATTAAAAAGAGTAAAATATGTATGGAGTCCCATACCTTCACCTATGCCACCCATATAGTATGCATTTGCCGTCTTGCAGAACAGGAGTTCTTCTTGGTTAGGTAAGAGTTCAAACTTATCTGAGTCTAGGTCTGGGTTGTTGACAGGGTTCAAGTTATCGTTGATAGCTGCGAGGAGTGGTGGAGTTTCCACATGTTGCCAGATAACAGCTAAAAGGTGGAGATATACATCCCATGCAGAAGCACAGGACATAGGGGGACAGTCTAAGGTGTCATAGCATCTACCTATAAAGGCATTTAGTGCTGGAGGGACCAGCTCAAAGATGGGGTGGGCTGGTGTGATATATGACTGAGAAATGTAGTCGACGACCTCAGGAGTGATGGTAACCTATCACATACATCAGTATTGACTTGGCACTTGAAAGGATAGCAATCAAAAGCTCACCTTGGAGTCAAGTGTGCCATAATCTTCAGGTGACGTATGAACTAGTAATGGAATGCCATGTGGAAGTACCTAAACACATCAACAACTTGAAGATGTTTCAAGTAATAAATGACAGATGTACCTTGTTATGGTCACGGCGCTTCTGTGTGTTGTTCACACAGTCGATGTATACATCGAGTTCCTGCTGTAACCATGGAATGAAAAGCCATCTAAACACCATTCTATAAATCAAATAAGTATAAAGCACTGATGAGAAATGATAACACACTGTTGCAATGTGTTGTCAAGATCATACCAGCCCGCCTCCACCCCTTTGTCAAGTAGAGACTTGAAACCTGGGGTAAACCAACGACATAGCTGGGACCATGTGATTTCTGGCATCGCATTCTTCTTCTGACACGTCCGGCAGTGCTGTACGAAGCCTGTGAGGGCTGGATCAAGGGTTTGACGAATCAAAGTCTGGGCATTTGCAATGCCAAAATTCTCTGTCCCATGATCACTTTGTGTCACCAGGGGAACAACTAATACAATGTCAGTGTGAACATAGTGAACGGTAGACAAGAAGAATAACTCACAGCCTAGGTTGCACACAGTCTGAAGGTAATATGAGAGAATCAGCTGTGGATTTCAATTGGAGTGCCAAATTTTCATCAATAGAATGCACCCTGAAAATGGTTCAATGCCAGTATGGAGTGCGAGACTGAAGCACAACCACTTATCATGTTGGTCAACAGCCCAAATGTTATTGATGCCAGCTGCCCAGAACTGTTGGTGTTGCAACCAGCCTGCCTTTTGTTGTTGAACAAGCTCTGGTTCGTGAAGTGCAAAGTACCAGCAGACTACAGCTCTGTAATGCAGTTTTCTGGATGATCTACTTCAGTGAAAATAGAGTACTTACCTTGAGACACAAAGGTTCCATTCATGGAACAGTAAACTGACCATTTCTTGTGCACCAGTGGTGGGATAAATTGCATGCAGCTCCATCATAGTGGGACGGATGGAATCAGGAGTATGCCCTTGTTGGCAAGTTCATTGTAGCCCCAACTGCTTGTGAACTTCAACGAACTTTGTCAACCTGTAGAAGTTCCAAGTCGAAGGTAAGAGGCAAGTTCGTTACTGATATTACAATGTGCTTACCCGATCCCATACTGTGTCGTGTCTATACACTTCTGAAGTTCTGCGAACGATTTCCTTGTCTGTAAGATGAGCTTTCCACAGTTGCCGAATGTGTGGCTCTATCTCCTCCAGTGGTGCTAGATTCAAGCCAAGAGCATTCAAGTTACAGTAGTACATATCGACACCAATTTACGCTGGAAGGAACAAATGTACGTGTTGGTTTCCATTGATTCACCGCTTGTGAGGTCATAACTTGACTTGGAGTTAAGTTGAGTATAGCCTAAGTGCCAGAGCTGGTAGTGAAATGATCTTGTGCCCATGTTTCAATGGCCCCTTTTATCAAGTGTCTGAGGACATGTTCCATTCAATTGGTGGGGATTGATCGTTATACTAAAGGTCCAAGGATTTGATGACAATGTTGGTGAGACTCTCCATTGGATGTTTTACAACATTCACAGTTCTTCAACTGTTCAGCATGTTCTGGCGTGCAGCCATTCAGATTCCTTGATTCACCATGTTCATGAGCAGCAATTCTTCAGTCTTAAGTATCGTGTGGTCTAATGGTATTTCCAAGATCCCTCTTGATTCTCCAGTGTCATCTTGGCTCACCCTTCCAATTCTGGTCACCGTATAAGTTCTGGCTGCTGCCACCACAGCCCCATCTTGGATCACTCCCCCAGTTTTGGTCCTATGAGTCTGCCACTGCAGCTTCATCTTGGATCGCTCCCCCAATTCTGGTCCTATGAGTCTGCCATTGTCTTGGATCACTCCTCCAATTTGAAGAATATCCCATGCTTCCATCCACTCTTTCCCCACTGTCAAACAAATCCTGGGTTCACTTCTTACCCTACCTTGGGACTTCACCCTCCTGAGATTCTATTCCTTACTTTTTTTGTGCTGGCATGTCTTTTGCTTGGCCCGAGGCACATCATCGCTTGGAGTCCTATCTGATGTCTTGTAGTAAACCCCAGGGCTTTGGAATATTCAGTTCAGTATCCCATGTGGCAACAATATAAGGGTTCACCTTGCTCAGCAATGCACCATCTAACTTCACTGTTATTCACTCAGCATCTATGTCAAACTTTGAGTATGCCACCCAGTTCACTGACGATGCCTTCGCCAAGGAAGACTGACACTGTGAGGGCAAATGAGATTGTCACAAACTCATCAAGAAGGGAGAACCCTGTATCTACATGGCCTCCATCGATATTACCCATCCAGGTCGTTTTGTATGTAAAACCTGTCTTCAGTGTTACCTTGATGGGCCATCAACAACAACAAGTAATTTCTTGACATGTACCTGTCAACTATAGTACTAATATTGCTTGTAGAAAGATGTGATGATCACAACACCAGTTCTGGCACTCAGCGGGCTGAGTTATCAGTCAATGTGACCAATATTGCCTCCATACGACATGCAGTAAGTGCAGCACAGCACAAATGTATGTTTTCTGCTCCCACATCATATTCCCGCACTAACAACATTCTTTCAGTGACCATCCATCCACCCCCAGTCATGGCAATGCCCACTGGACCTCTTGTTCATCAACCCTCTGTGCGCTCACATGGATAGCATACACCCACAGTGCTGCCATTGCCACACCTGGGTAGCTTGAGCCAGCCATCTGCAGGACCTCTTGTTCATCATCCTTTCATGCGCCCACCTACTCAGCCTATGCCAGCAGCCAGTGGTTCTCAGGCCACTTGGGGTTATGGTCCATAGCATGCCTTGTATGGCCCTTCTTGTCAGTACTGGTCCAACAAGGCTTACAATCATGTTGCCCCTCTGAGCCTTGCCCCTCCTATTGAAACCATCACGCTCGACATCACTGCTCTACATGAAGGTGGTGGATCCCAAAAGAGTCGCATACATGGCACACCCTTTGGTGTAAGTAGTTTGACACCATTCCAATGGCAGATGCTAACTCTGTTACTTGGTAGAGTATCTCTGAAGGAAAACGAGATGTTGATGTGCAAATCACAGCACCAGAACTTGTTGTTATGGCCTTGAATTCATTGTTTCCCATATCAAAGCCTTTAACTCAGCATTTAAATGGCGTGAAGATGAGTTTGTGGTTCGCAATGATGCTTGGGTCGACCTCGCAAAATACAACAAACTATACCAAGCATATTTTTACAAATATTGCTTTGTGGCCGGCCCGGGATCGCGCAAGTCAAAGAGTCTGGTATTCAAGTTGAAGCCATTCTCCTTGTATGTCATTGTCCCAGCACAACAGTGGAGTGAATACAAGACATTTGTGGAGTAGGATAGTTCTACCTGCACACCCCCTGCAGGCGCTATGCCCTGTGGCAGCCGTCATGACCGCTCCTATGCCAAAGTGGATTCCAACCATCTGTTCTTTCCAACCCCCACCAGCAGCCGTAGTTCACCAATCAACTCAGACCTATATACAACACAACATGACCCCATCGCTTCACTGCTGCTTGTCTCGGACACCCCACCAATTACTATCAAACGGGGTCACACACACTCAAGCCGTGTGTCCAGCGTGACAACCAAATCTCCACCCACCAAACGACTTGTTACTGATGCTGTCAAGTCAGCTCCTGTTGCATCATGTTCCCCCGATCGTAACCGCTTACTTGACGCACTGCAGTCTGGTGGGGATGCAAATCTGAATGTTACTGATGGTAAGCAATCATTGTCTGTCACTTTTCAACTACTCATCTGACTCTCCATTCAGTAATGAAAGTCAAACTGGACCTGGTCGAATTCTATCCCATTCCAACTTTCTCAATCAATGAGATCCTTGATGATGAAGAGAAATGCACCTTCAACATCCAATCGGTCATGCTGTATCCTGGGCAGCTGCGGCTTGATGGAACTTCAGCGGGCCTTGTTGGTGTAGGTGGATTCAAGACCACACAACTTGTGCAACTCATGCTTGGCACACTGTGTCCGAGTGGGATTGGATCTCAACCTTGTCAGGATATCATTGTGAAGCAGTTTTATATTCAAAAGTCAGCCCCTGATAATGATGGCAAGATGTGCTTTAACCAACTTATCATCTCGGATGAGCTTGAAAAGCTCTACCGTGAAGCAAACATTCTATACCAGGCGAAATCCCTCTTTCAGCTTACATATGACTTCATTGATCACGCTGTCACCAGTGCAACCATACCCCCTCCATTTGTCATCCCCCAACTTCACTTTGTGGATGCCGGCCTCATGCTTGCAGTCAAATTGAGTAACAATGGTGTGAAAGGCCCAAGCGCAGCGAATGTCCACACACCATATCTTGCTGAGGAGCTTATCCTGAAAGATCAACCATTTGTGAAGTATATCCACAATGGTGACCCTACCCCTTTGCCTGAGGAGGATGAACCGGGCTATGACCTTGTGCAGTTTCTTGCCTTTACCCAGCATGTTCAATATGTCAAGACTGGTGGCTTAGCATATATTACTGATTACCAAGGTATGAGTTAGCATGTGGTTGAGTCCACAACTACTAACTGCACATGTGGTCAGGCAGCAGAACTCTCCTTACAGACCTGCAAATTTTGATGCACCCATAAGTTTTCCATTTATCTGTAGACTCAGAAACCATTCATGCCAGCCCTGACTTGGATGATACATTTGTCTAGAAGCGTTGGTGTGGGACAGGATCTATTCGATGAGGGAAACCTTGAAATTGGTGTAAAGCTCTTTGCCAAGGAACATGTTTGCAATCACTTTTGCTGATGGTCAGGCTTTGATTTAGCTCCCCCTGCAAGCATCCTTGATATTGGTCTCTGATGTTGTCATACATATTCCCTATCATGATGTACACTAGCCATTTCTGGATGCTTATCAACAATGGGAATATATTTTGGTTGCCATGAAGGAATTATTTAGAGTGCATAAGGTCCTGCTGATGTGTTCACCCTAACTGTTGCGAGATGATCTCGAGCAATCACTGGCAGGACTCTCTTGAGCTACACCAAACTGAACGATGAAAGAGAAAGCAGAAGATAGAGTGGAAAGCGTAGAAGTCTTCCTTAATCACCTCGCAGGGACGTAGGCTGCAAGAGACAAATGGATTAGACTGGGGAGTCCAGTCGAGTACAGCTACTTTATATATGTTACATGATGGTGCACGGACCATAGGGTCCATGGGAAAGATTACTGGATATAGATAGATGATAGAAGAGTTCGTGAGAGAGGAAGAATGATGATGAGAAGAAGAAGCGGAAATTAATAAGGCGTGTGTGCAACGTGTTAGTTTCCCACGATCACGTGCACATCACGTGACTTCGAAGTCTGAAGAGTGTAAAGTAGTGCGCGAATGCGCTAAGTTAAAAATGTTTGAAAATATGGTATATCATAACACTAACATGGTATTGAAACTATGTTTCATGGTAGTCACGTGAGCATGGTGGTCCTGCTTTCCATAGGATGCAGACTATCTATAACTCAGAAATTATAAGAGTTGTGCTTATACCTCATGTTCCGACGGGCTTGCAGCTTCCATTTGAGCACTCAACAGCATTCGACCTCCACTACCAGCATCATGACCTCCCAAGGAGATCCTCCACCTTACTTGTACAACAGGTATGCATGTGGAATTATCTTGCTTGAGATTAATGACTCTGCCAGGGACATCATGATTCAGAATATCTTCAGGAATAAGAAGAAAGAATGATAACCCAGTCCACCCATGAGGGATCAAGCACTGATCATTAATTTAAGCCCTATTCAACTAATGGTGATGAGGTTCAGCCAACTGTTTTATTGCTGAAGCCTTGAAAGAACATATTACATACCTGCTTGTTTGATTGATAGCATTGAGGTTGCAATTCATCTCCTGGTAGGACGTCTTTTGCGTATTTTGAGATGAGATTGCAAAGCATTACAGAAGAGCAGCGGATCAAGTAGTGGATAGAAAGCTTCCAGAGTAACCCCTTGCTACATATCAGCCTTGGTGTGAGACCATGACCATGCCCAAACAAATCAATCGAGAGATCATTGATTCATCTAATATGTACTATCTCAACTCCGGCATGAGGTCACAGGTGAACCCACTTATCAGGATATTTGTGCTGGAAAGCAGAATGTATCCAGGTTCAAGAAGGTTGTCTGGTTCTGTGAGACTCCTCACCAGCTAAGATGCAAGCTAGCCTGATACTTGCCAGACGAAATGAACGCGGCTGAGCTCTAGTCTGGTGACCAGCCCATCTAATGAGGCAAGCCATTAGACAGGCTGGTCACCAGACTAGCTGAGCTTGGTGAGGCCAGTTAGTATGTACAATTACTATCACTGTGGGAAGTAAATCCACTTTTAATCGGTGACTGATTCACTGATTGCTAAAAATACAGTGAAATGGTCACTATTTTGATGTCCACTTCTATTCAGTGACATGAAGTCATCACTACTATTCAATGTTGGCTTGTGCTGTCATTGTTTTTTGATATCACCCTATGGACCAAGTCAACTTTGAGCGTATGTCCTGTGGCTACCCATGTATTCATTGTATGTAAACATGAATCAACCATCATCGTCCCTATCAACTGTCCTTTCATCATCTGCAAACTGAGCTGATACTGTCCCTGGTGTTCAGTCAATGATCCCCCATTTGTTCCATGTCTTGACAAGCCCAACTACTGCCTCAAGATTTCGCACGTCCGTCATGACACTTGCTAGGCGTGACATCATATATACATTTCCTTCGGTTGCTGACTTGCCTCTGGTATTCCATGGAACTATCAGTGTGAGAATGAGCATTGTGCCACTAAGACTTTCCCAATATGCATCTGGTGGGAGAGGAAGAATGAAAATCTTCTTTAGGTCTCCATAACTGACGTATTTGACTTCGGTCCCTGAGCACATCTTGAACATGAGTCAGTACTGTTGACAATGAGATTAGCCTCTGAGATGTTAATGAGAAATCCCTTGACACATCTTGACATAACAGTTTCTTCATACTGTACTTCCAGACTTTCGGCAAACTGGCTCTGTTCAGAAACAGTCGCCACCATTTTGGATGCACACCTTTCCAGCATGATAAGTTGGGGTGGGTAGACAATGCATGGTTTCTGAGAGGCGTCCACCAATCACTTGAATGACATAGGTGGCGATCTTCTGCTATAGTTCAGGATCTATGCCATGGATAATCTTGTATGGAGGGTGTAAAACATGGTCTGGATCTGTAAAAATAGTTAGTAGATCAAGGAGACTGATATGATGGGATTCCCTACACCCATCAACAAGTCATTCATATCCAACAGGACCATTGTCTTTGGGCTTGTTGAATGATGCTAACTCATCTTGAAGCTTGTAGTGCACCATCAATTGCTCTTGGTATATCAAATACAAAAGGTTCTTGCTCATGTTGCTCCAGGGGCGACTACGAGAATGCAGGCTGCACTGAAGCAGCCCACAGTACCGTTCCATGAAGAAAGTCCATGTGGTCCAAACTGGACCACAGTCCTGGATACCCTGCGCCACATGAAGGAGACTGTGGATGGTCAATGTGCACATTGACAAGCGTTCTGCTTGGTATTGGTAGTAGTACCTAGGGATTGGATGTCAATTGGACAATGTCCTTCATTCAAACAAATTTTACTTACTTCTCATAGTTGTTCACCCATTGCACAAGCCGCACCTCAATATCTTTGACCTTGTCTTTCATGATCTTGAACTGAAGGGTCATCTTCATGATGTTCCCAAGCTCGCACATGTGGTCATAGTATTTTTTTTTCATGAAATGATTTTCCAGGAGGATGGGAGCAAGGTGAATGAACCAGAAACACCACGATTCTGCAGTAAACAGTGACTGGTCGGAAGCGATGTTGCTGAGGACACGTATGAATGATGCAGAGATGTCTTGGACTGCCACTGCTGTTTCGCGACCGATCTCTTGCCAGATATGTGGTTGAATATGGTATGGTTTATCTCCAGCATCCAAACCCTTGAACTGGCCAGTCCAAAGGTTGATGAGATTTGGGATGATGTTCTCCAGGAGCAGGTGGAACCACTCCCATGGCAAGCAATGGGCATAGTCGAGTGACAGTATGTGGGAAGTACCAGAAAGGCCCTTGATGCCAGTCTGCTTTGTGATTCACTCTTTCTTGGCTTTTGTGGATGCTTTGGAGATTTGCGTCGTAATGACTATGAAATCTTGGTGTCTATGAAGCAGTAGATTGTACAGATCCCACTGGCATTCAACATGTTCATCAGCATCACTGAGATCTGTTGGCGGATGGATTGGGACATAGTATATGCGCCCGTCACCATGAACCACCTTGATTTTGCACGAACAGCAAGAGTATATTCCATTGTGCCCTTTGATCTTCAGGAATTTCTCAATGGCAACTGTTACGGTTTTGTGACATTCATCACCCGTGACCCTCTCACGACCACGTGCTCTGGCAGCACCATGACCTTTCCCTCTTATCATGGATTCCTCCCATTGTATTACCAGATCGTATCCGACGATCAGACTCGCGGCTATGATCACTTTCCCCTCTAACGGACAATCCCCGGCCTTACGCCTCGGATGGGCTCTTGGTCTTGACTGGACATTCACCCATTGGATGATGAGTTCCCTTTCATCACAAGGACTCCAAGGGATCTCACCTATCGACTGGACATTCCCCCGGACGTAGCGTTTCCATGCTACACAAGGACTGGATTATCCCTGGGGATTCCCCGGATCATCCCCTGATCCGACTCCTCACGATTGGGCTGTGCGCTTAGCCTTCAGATCCTAGATCTTCCGACACACTGCCTCGTGATCCTAT
>JBBPQV010001334.1:0-10752 GCA_038092675.1 Boletus rufocinnamomeus | reverse complement strand
GTAGTATGTGAGGCGAACATGCTTTTTCTTCTTTCACTGGGATCGGGTGCGATTGCCCGTGCTTTGCGTCTCGCCTATCGTCATGACCCGCCACAGCAAGATTGTTATCAAGACCATTATGAACGTACATATGGTATCGTCGCCTGTATTAAATAGTATAACGATGCATGACGGTCCATTGGTAATGCAGTTTACAATAGAAAGTATAGAAACCTGAATAAATGAAGCTTTCGAGGGCTGTCCGATGTTTGGGTATCAAGAACATGCATGCTTCAAATGTCAGGGGGGCATGAAGCCCTATCCCTAGCAAATCACTCCACATTCCCGCTTCTGTAGTTCCCTAGCAGCAATGACCCTGTCGTACGACTCTTTCAGCGGGCTTCTATGTGTGAGAAAAGACATGTGGGCGCTCAGATAAGGAGGCGGTAATAGTGGATGAACTGCCTCCAAACCAACGGAGATGCTGGCAGGAGGAAATTTGACAGTGTATTGTGGAGTGGATGGACGTGTGGTCGGAAGGTATGCCAGCGAGGATAGTGCTTGGACAGACGATGATGAATTGGAGGATATTGAGGAGAGTGTTCGGTGGCGGTCGTGGGTTCTCCCGAAGAGATGGGATGGGACCTGTGATTGACTCGGGAGCGTGACTACCGAACGCACAGAAGAAACTGAGGTTCGACGATTTGGTGAAGACTGTGCATATGTCGTCCTCACGCTGGATGGGGAGGTCGATAGTTTGTCGATCTGATCACGACCTGGTGACGACACGGGAGATGCTTCCGAGGTGACGGTCAACGGAGCGAGAGGTATCACTTTGGATGTCATAGGTACACCCTGACCAAATGACTGTCCCCGGATGAGAGGGTGTGGACGTAACGGCGTTTCTGGTCTACTTGTAGTGGAATGCGTGGAGGGAGGCCGTGTCATCGATAGGCGTTTGTTCGATGGGTGATGCGTCCGATGGATGGGGGAGGTATTCGCTGAGCGTGTCTCCATAACGCGTGGTTCAGTGAAGGAAAGCTGTGTTTGAGGAGCCGGCTGCATATGACTAGATGGTGGCGCAGCCACTGTTTGCGAAGCTTGAGGTCCACGTGCAGCTGATACCGATGTCTTCCCTGGCGCTTCTGGAGCACGGATAGTGGGCACGCGAGACAACGACTGAGGCTGCGCCCGCGGTGTATCTGGACGTGGTATGAACTCGTCGACGGGTGGGTCCGTGGGTACGGACTTGCGTTGGTCGACGGGGGTCTGGCCGCTATCCGAACCGATACTGTTTGGTGTCACAACACCGCTTTCACTGGACACCCATTCGTCGTCATCATCCACGGGAGGGCTAGCAAGAGTGAAGCCAGCCTTGGTCTTTCCCCCCTGCTGGCGTTGGGTTGGGGGCGGTGCATAGCGGTGAGCCTGTAGGTGTTCTCTGGAAGCCACCCGTGCCGTACTGTTCACGCGCGGAAGGGGTGACGTATTTCGTGAGTGCGACTGGGGGGGAACGAGACAAAGCAAAAAAAAATCAGATCGAACTGTCGAAAAAAAAGATGATAAATCAAGGGAAACGTACGTCGTGTCCATAGCCGGTTTTCTTTGTTTTTTCTGGTTGCTTTGGCGGTGCTGGATCTTTCTGGGTAAAATGTAGATTCAATGCAGCCTTGGAAGAACCGGTTGAGGAGGAGCGGGAATGAGTGCGGGGAAGACCAGTTGGGCCAGCACGATGAGCCTTTGGCGCCATGGATGAGAGTGGTATGAATTGATTCTCCGCTGTTTTGCCGCTTTATATCTCCACACTGTTTGCTTATCGCACTCGACTGACTTTCATACGACTGCCATCTCGGCGGCACACTCAGACCCACGAGGCAGAATGTTCTAGGACCCCTATGGGGTTTACGCCGATCAGCGCTGCATGGCGATGCGTCGTTCTAGACTTGCACCCAGGCGTCTTGCTTCATTTGTCGAACCCAGTGCTCTTCTGGAACTTTCACGGGCCTGTACCTCGGATCTGATTGTATTGACCAGTCATAGACAAAGCGGGGTTGGTGTTTCAGATAGCATCCCTCTTTCAACACGCAGTCCGTGGGGAAGGTTTCATGCAACCTGTACGAACATGCTTGATGCCCGGGAATTAATTCACTGCCACCCTTGTAGTTTGTACATATCTGATTAGATTAGATGTTCTATGAAACCTTACGGTAAAAAATAATATTTCGGGAATCGCGTGTTCGTATCAAACCCATCTCTGCACATTGACGAGCCCGAGTTGGCATCATGGAGAGAGTGCACTTTCAACAAGAGCAGGCAAGTCTAGAGCAGGCTTCACTTTGAAATCCGTCTCATACAATAGCCAGATGCTCGCAGAGCTCAAGGACCTGGTTCAGAAAAGTCTTTTCACCCAAGTACGTCACGCGGAAGCTAGCCCTGCACCGTTCCAACGCCAGAGCAAATATTCATGTCTCGTGTCGTGTAGGCTGAGGTAAAACAAATCTTGAAAAAACGGACTCAGTTCGAAACTGCCCTTGTGCGTCGAGTCGCAAAGAAGAGTGACTTTTTGCGCTATGCCGCGTATGAAATGGGCCTCGAGCAGCTGCGACGAAAACGACTCCAACGGCTGAGTATGTGCTCGGATCTGCACCTCATGTTATCAACAACGTTCACGCTACTTTCCAGACTTTCCAAAGTTAAAATCGACGATATCGGACTATGCACTCGTCCGGAGGCAGTTCCAAATATTCGAGCGTGCACTCAAGAGGTTCAAGTCGGATGTCGGACTCTGGATACAGTACATCCAGGTGGCGAAACGCGAAGGAGCACGCGCTTTAGTGGGGCGAATCACCGCACGGTAGGGCCCAGTGCTTCGTGGCCAGGAAATGCGGCTAACCTCGAGAGGGGTGCTTAGCGCTCTGCAACTTCACCCTCACGTTCCTTCCTTTTACATTTTGGCTGCATCACACGAATTATCGCACATGTCACCATCTGCCGCTCGCTCTTTGCTACAGCGTGGGCTCCGGCTAAATTCAGACAGCGTGGACATGTGGAGGGAGTACATCCGGATGGAACTTGGTTTCATTGAAGGGATGCGAAGACGATGGAATGTTTTGGGAATTAACGCGAAGGAGGACGAGAGAACACGGGTAGGAAAAGGAGTCGAGCCCGACATCGACATGGGCGGCGATGACGAGACCGTCGTCATTGACGAGCAGAGCGAAAAGCCACCAGACGAAGTCATAGCTGCCGAGAAGGGTGGCGATGAAGGTGAAGCTGCACGCGAAGCGATCATGGATGGTGCCATCGTCAAGTCTGCATTGTCAAGTGCAGCAAAAGGTGTGTATATTATGCTGTATCCTCGAAACAAAACTTTATCAAGTTTTCCATCAAGCATTACCCACTGTAGAGCTCTTTGTCGAATTTGAAGCGCTCATTCGCAGTTATCCATGTCAGCCCCGTCTTCGTACCACACTATTGGACCATGTCTATTCCCTTCTGCAAGAATCGTTGCCCGATGATCCTCGTGCGATCCAAATGCATGCTACCAGACAACTCCGTGAACTTACCCTCCCAAAAGAAGACGGCAAAGATATTGTCGAAGATGATCCTCATTTTGTGGACAGTGAAAAGCTAATCGATGCTCTCCAATCTGCTAACGAGCAGCTTTCAACGGCCGTCAAGGCCTCTTGGGGGACTTCCACGAAGAGTGACACCCGCACCGCTACTCGTCCCACTATGTCAGAGATATATGCCGATTTTGTATCGGAATGGTGTCGGTCTCCTACACTGGAGCCCAACTTGGTGAGCCAAATTCCTAAGCTCGTTCTTGTCTTGCTAGATGATCACGACTACGTTACAGAAACAATATTTAATAGGGTCTCTACAAGCCCTGGCACAGGCCTCCGATGCATTACCAGTCTTGCAAGCCACACATATCCGTTTGCTCCTACGTGACAACACATCGCCGAAGAAAACATTGAGATTTGCTAGGAGGTATTCAGCTACCTCTGCCTCTCCCGGCGTATGGCTTGCCCGGCTAGATGCAGAGAATGCGTGCGATCAGGGCAACATCAAGTCAGCCTGGGCGTCTGCACGCACCGCAGTGGTTGCAAACCAAGATGTTAACGGCACTGAAAAAATCTGGTTGTGGGGACTTGACCACCAGTCAAGTAACACAGAAGATCAGCAAGCCATTTACGAGGTAAAACTCTCCTCGTACACGTGGTTCCGATCACTGACACGAATCCGCTACGCAACGAAAAAGGATCTATTGAACGACAGTATGAAAAATTCGGCCACACGGACTATCCACGAGACCTTGCTCCTTCGATATGCTTCCGAGGCGATATACTCTCAGGGGACCGACGGCGCCGCGCGTCTCAAGCTAATACGGCATATATCTAGCGCGTATCTCCCCACCGCAGCTGTCTGGGAGCGTGTCTTCACGCTCGAACATGCACGCGACGGCCTTGCAGACAAGTCGCTTCTTCGCGCAGTGTACGAATATTGGCGAGCTGTAAACGGGATTTCGGCAGCATCAGCTTGGGCGGGGTGGCTGATGGACCATGAGGATGGTAAAGGGGCGACACAGGTCATCTCGAGTGCGATGGTACAATTGGGTTCGGAGGACAAAATCCGGTTGACCGAGGCGTGGAATTCACGGCTAACAGGGAGCCAGACGAGAGATGAGGATGGCGATGCTTCTGAGGAAGAACATCTTCCATTGAGACTGGAGACAAGCTGAAGCTTGTCGTTCTTATACATACTTTGATAGAATGCCAAATGTCGACCGTTCTGCACATATGGACCCACGCAGAAGGCTCGATTTGGGTGACCAGCAAGATATTTAGTATTCTGCGGATAAGATGTACATGTCAAACGGTACGATGAGCACGGTAGTTGGGCCAGAATCTGACATGTGCACAGGGTGAGGTCGACGTGTCAAGTGCCGAAATGCCAGAACAGGGATGATAATGCAAATCAATGAATACATGAATTGTCGTCTACTCGTCTGGCACTTCGATTTCGCCTGAGTTGATGCCATCGATGATGTCGTGAGGGGGCCGACCATCGACGGTACACCCGATGCTCTGTGCAGTTCCCAAAATCTCCTTCGCACCGCCGGCGAGGTCCTTTGATAGTGACTTGCTCTTCATCGTCCGGGCGATGTCAACGATCTCGTCGAGCGTGACGTTCCCAGAGTGCTTGATGTTTTTCTCCTTCTTACGATCGCGGGGGGGTTCTGCAACGAAGGCTCAAGCATACGCAACAGAGAACAAAACGGGATGGATCCGTACCCTTGAGAGCCCGGATGACAAGAGAGGATGCCGAGGGCACGACCGACACGGCCGCTTGTCGGTTCTGGATCGTGAGTTGGACGGTGACTCGTAGACCCTTCCACGCGGATGTCGCTTTCGCGATATCTTCTCCGACCTTCTTGGGCGACTAGAGCAGGTCTCAGCGCACGCCTCTGAGCGCACAGTAACAGCAACGCACCAGACCAAGAGGACCGATTTTGGGGGCAAGGGCAGACGAAGCACCGACTTCACCGCCTGTTGCCCGCAGGTAGATGATTTTGACTTCGGAGGGGTCCTGTGTGACGGTGAGCGTGTGGAACGATGCGCTGGACGACTGGATGGACTCACGAATTTTGGGGCCATGTCTTGAGGACGGCAAGTCTGGGATGTCCGCGGTGTATGGGTGGGTGGCTGAGAGAATAAGGTTCAAACGCCGCTGTGGTGCTGTACAGGAGGATGCCGTCGAGCCGAGTGTGTTTGGACAGGTTTGGCACACGTGGAAATGATGTGGTGATGAGACGTCTTGTTGCAAGAGATCCGCAAGCCAAGAAGGCGGTGAGTGCAATGGGTGTATGGACACCGCAGGAAGGGTCGCTTTACCCGCTGCATTCGAACACGCAGATATAGATAATCTTGCTTTGCTGATAGGTAATCACTCTCCGTCCGTCGGTGTATCGACCGTCGTTGATGTGTCTACATGTTACATCGAAGCTGATATGCTTGAGCGATTGATCGCGCATAATGACCGGATTCCTTTGCTGCCGTATGTTCTCCCGATGCCAACATCTTCCGAACGTCTTTGATCCCTTCATTCATCCAGCGAAAGCCTAACCCGATTTCATTCGAGATCGGCGCCTGCAATCACCGTCCTCGATTACCTTCGGCGCATAGTCAGATTCACCAAAGTGGAGGTGTGTCCATTCTCCCTCTTGTAGAACGTCCCGCCCCCGTCTAAACGAATCCCTCTCAAGAAATCATGCCTATTACTCACACTCCACTACGTCGATCAGATCTGCGCACGGATGCCACTTTTTACGTTGTCTTCTCTCACCTGCCACCGATTCATCATCGCTTCCATCACCGTCTGCAGCAAGGGCCTATGCGATACATTCTGCACCAATAGCCTCTACGCACGTGTGGGCGGTATTCCCGTATCCGAACTAAACGTCCTCGAACGCGAGTTTCTCCGCATGATCGATTGGCGATTAACGGTTAGCACGTTTTTCCTTGACCAAACCTCGTCACCCACCCATCCTTCTCCTATCCGCCCGATCATTCTATTTCCACCCCCTTCCCCCCTTTTTTTCAAGCTTTCTCACCACTCGTTCTGGTCTTGACGTGTCTTGTCTTTTTTTTTTGTTCTGCTTCCCTTTTTGGCTGTTCGCTTCGGGCGTTTTTGTCAGTGCACGCGTGAAGTCCTCCAAGAATATTACGTCAATCTCGTCCGCACGGACAGCAGTGGGAGATTTTTCATTCCTGGCTCGCCGTCCATGGCGGAGAGCTCAGTCTCCTCGGAAAGCGATCCGGAGAGTATGGCATCGCGGTCGCCATCCCCAATGCAAGCCCGGTCGTCGATGGATCACACCGTCCGGCTCACCACCCGCATGCGCTCGCCATCGCATCACGAGCCGTCGACGATCCTCATTGACACGTCAACTCTCGCACCTCGGCCGCCGCAAGCCCCTACTCTGGAGCAAAACATGGCATTCGCAGACTTTGCGGGGGAGTCTGGCATTCCTTTTACACGACGCTAGATAAAAGAGGAACAACATTCATATTCAGTGGAGGGTGCTGGGGAAGAGGGAGTAATTTGTCTTTGCACTTGTCAGTGGCATAGTAACCAACCGTATCTTTGCGTCACGCATGCGATTTAGAACACCTGCATTGTATATGCACCGGAAAACAAACACAAGGACCTGGATCAATGAAACAAAGGAAGGACTGCGATTTACAGTATTTGCTATGCTAGTAATGTGTTATGAATGGAATGGGTTTGGTAGAGAAATGTTACAGTCCTGTGGTCTGGTGAAGAGTAGTAACGAACAAGGAGTGTGGTTTGGGTTTTGTGGGTTTTCATCAGAGTCACGGACTCGGCGAAAAAAAAAATAAGATGGATGTTCTCCTGTGCAAAAGCTGAGCACACATTAACACGCAGAACAGGATTGACTTCGCACCGCAAGTATGGCTACCTAACAATACACGAACGCGAGTAACAGCGAACAGCACAAACCGCCATGTCACATTCAATGTCAAGAACCTGCATCATGCACAAAGGAAAAACCACGCATGAGCTTCCATTCAAATGGACGCCCAGGAACAGGACAAGGGCAAGGAAAGGAAGCGATGCAATGTCTATATGACTAACATTACATTTACCGCCTCAAAGCGGAGAGCATCTTCGCCAGCGCATTGATCTGGCCCTTCTGAACCTTCTTCGGTACACCGTCACTGCCTGTTTCGCCAACCTCGCGGACACCGTCGAGATCGGTGGTGGAGGTAGCGGCGTCGCGGAGTTGATGAGGGTGCTTTTGAGGTGCACCTGGCCGCTCGCTGATGGTGTCGAGTTTAGGATCTTTGGGCTTACGAGTACGAGCCTTGCGCTGGGGGGGTTGACCGAAGATATCTCCGACTGGGTTGGGATGGTGTTGACGCGGCAGCTGGTCCAACTCCCAAGGTACACCAGACATAACTGAGTTACAATGGAATCAATGTACACGTCGCAAGCAAGAGTCATCCAAAACTCACTTTTGACATTCTTGGGAATAGCCTGCTGTTCCCCATTATTTCCATACATCTTGTTGCTTCCGCTCTGACCCGACGTCTTGGTCTGTGCCCTCCAGCTCCCACTCGATACGCTCGTTGCCATCGTGCTGATGCTCCGTGTGCTCGAGTTACTGTATCGTGTGAACGCACTCGTGGACGTGCTCGCACTCGAAGTCGTCGACATCGAGCTACGCCAGTTATACTTGTTGGCAGAACTGGACAACACAGAATTAGAAGCAGCGAAATCCGGACCTGCATTACGAATCGATGGAGGCGAGGCCCCACGAGGTCCTCTGCGCTCAAAGAAGACACCGTTCTGACCATACCCGTTGCCGGATGATGTACCCCACGCGTTCGGGTTAAAAGGCTGAGGCTGCCGGCCGCGGGTCCAGGTGACCGCTTCGTCTGCAGGAGACCGCTGTGGTGTGAGCGGCGTGCGGGTGTAAGGTGAATGTGGAGCGTGTGTTTGATGACTGACACTAGGGAGAGGTGCACTGTGGGGGGCCGGCACAGCTGACAGCCCCATGATCAGATTTGTCACATTACTGGCTGTACCAGGAGCCGGTTCATCTACGGGAGAAGAATGCCCCTTGCCTCCAAAAGCGAGTTTCCACTTGGAAGCCTTCTTTGCGACGGCGGGGACGGCAGGTGGGGAAACAGACGAAGTTGACACATCTGTAGTAGCAAGGTGGGATTCAACAAGGACGGTGGGTGTCCTGGAGGATGCGATGCTGGCCGCACGACTAATCTCGATGACTGGCGACGACACGGAGCCAGGTGCACGTGAGGAAGAACGCGACGCTACACTTATCTGTCTTGCCAGGGTTTGCGAGGCAGAGGCAAGCACCTCCAACGTCTCATCCACAGCACCATTGTTGAATGGCTTGCTCTTCCGCGCTCCGCGACGTCCCCGTTTCTTCGTAGAGCGGCTCCGGCCATCCTCCAAATCGTGTTCGGGATCCGGGCACTGTTCAAGATCAATATCCAGCTCGTCCGCAGCCTCGACCTCCTCGATAGCCTCGATATGTGAGGGTTTGAGAATTTCACTCTCCATCTCCTCTACCACAGAGACATCCAAGTCGGGCACTGTCTCCAAACCTAACCCAGTCCTTTCAAACGCAGGACCAAATGAAGGAGCCCGCGACAAACTGCGGGAATGGATGACCGGTGTCCGGCCGCCTGCGCGGGACGAAGGACGGCGTGAGGGTGGGCATGACGACAAAGGATGCCCGACGGTAATGGAAGACGTGGAGACGACGCGCTTGTGGCCTATGACGGGGCGACTGAGCGTCGGGGATTCGGACAACAACGCAGGTAGATCCTTTATCCAAGCCCCGAACTCGCGTGCGGTGACAGGCGTCGCCGTGTTCGCGGACAGAGAAAACGAAGCAGAAGAAGGAAGACAGAAAACGCGTGTAGCAAGAAATTCAGCCATGGGGGTAGTCATGCCGGTGAAACGCTGCATAAAGAAGTCGGAACCATACTGACGGAAGAGGTTGAAGGAAGAGCAGACTCCTTGAGCAGTATCCGTCCAAGGATTGTAATGATACAACCTGAATCAAAAATTATTGATGGATATCGGGATTTGAGGTGGAAAAAAACATACATATTGATCAAAACGATACCAAGAGACCAGACGTCGGCAGGAGCAGGCCTATACGTCGGAGCACAGTTGTTCCTACACTCGAAGCTCATGTATGGAGCGCTTCCACAGTCCATGTCAGAACACTCTGCTTCCGTGGTAGAAAGGCCAAAATCTGACAACTTGACGATGACACGACGTTCACCGTTGACAAAGCCGTCTGTGACGATAAAATTCTCCGGCTTGATGTCACGGTGAAAAACGCCCTGCTCATGACAGGAGGCAACAGCATCACACATCTGGGAAAACATGCGGGAAATCAACCGCAGACGCGTAGGGCTGAGGAGCTGAGATGGATGGAGAGAAGCGAGAAGGGAAGGGGTCGGGGGAGTCCGCGAAGGCGAGGATAGGACATCTTGCGACACGATGAGTGTCGGTTCGTAATGATCACGTGCCTGCTCAAGGAAGTAAAACAAATCTTCGCCAGGAACGTACTCTAGCAGAAGGAGGAGGAAGGCCGGTGTCTCAAACGTGCGATAGAGGGTGACGATGTGGGGATGGGGACGAAGAGACTGATGGATAGTGACCTGTGGGAGCGGATGAATACCTGTGCATAAATTGAGTTCCCACGGGGACTGACCTCGGTCATCTGGGCAGCAAGGGCGTCCTGATCGAGGTTGGCCTTGCTGAGACACTTGAGGGCAAAATCACGGCCATAAGTGATATAGCTCTTTGAGCGAGTCGGTTCACCCAGATCAAGGACGCCACAATGACCATCCTCGGAAGGCTGTGCACGGGACAAAATCTCACGGACGAGGTAGACGACGGCATACGACCCTGTGCCGAGTTTGCGAACGACCTCAAACTCACTGGCCAGGCCAAAGTCGGTGCTGTCATGTGAGACAGGTGCAGAGGAAAGATGAATGTGATGATCCTGTAAAAGAATACCCTGACCGATGAAGTCTCCAGGAGCGAGAACGTCTTCAATGGTGGAGGAGCCCGAAGTGGAGCGACGGGCGGAGGAGGCCGCGGACCTCGGGATATGGGGACGAAGGGAGGAAGAAGATGGGAGGGGGAGGGGAACGGAAGATGGGAGGGGACTGGGGAGAGCGAGTGGACTGGCGGGGGCGG
>JBBPQV010001333.1:0-10768 GCA_038092675.1 Boletus rufocinnamomeus | reverse complement strand
GTGGATATACCCATGGGTTGGGTAGTTTCAACAAGGGTGGTGAGAGGTGCAATTGTGCAACACATGAATTATTCGGGCATTGCACGGTTGCACCTCTTGCACACTGAGCAGTGAGGGCCTATATTGGCAGTTGAGCATTGCTGTTGCTCCTGCAGGATGAGGGTGAGGACAAGGACAAGATGAGGACAAGACAAGGGACAGCGCAACGCATGCAATTGTGTGTGTTGTGTCGTTCCTTGTCCTTGTCGTCAGTTGAGGGTGAGGGTGAGTGTGTCCTCATCATCTCTGTTCCCTCATTCATCAATGTTGTTGGTTGAGGGTGATATGAGGATGAGGACGAGGACGAGATGAGGAATGACACAATGCACAATTGCATGTGTTGTGTTGTTCCTCGTCGTCACCATCGGTTGAGGGTGAGGTGAGGGCCAGGGCCAGGACTAGGGCGTCGGGTGGGTGAGGTGACTCAGGTGAGGACCAGAATGAGGACAAGACAAGGAACAATGCAATGTGCATGTGTTGTTCCTCATTGTCGTTGTCAGTCGAGGGTGAGGGCAAGGACGACTCAGGGCGAGGACGCATGTCGTTCATCGCCTGTCATCGTCTTTGGTTGAGGGTGAGGTGAGGAGGAGAGGGTGAGGACAAGGACAAGGACAAGGGCATTGGGTGGGTGAGGTGAGGGTGAGGACGAGGATGACGTGCCATGTCGTTGTTGGTTGAGGTGAGGTGAGGTGAGGCAAGGCAAGGCAAGGGTGACAATGACGATGAGATGTTGCATTGTTTGTCATCAGCATTGTCAGTCAAAGGTGAGGTGAGGGCGAGATGAGGATGAAGATGAGACAAGGAACAGTACAACGCATACAATTGCATGCGTTGTGTCATTCCTCGTTGTTGTTGTTGGTCAAGGGTGGGGGTGAGGGTGAGGTGAGGACAAGGATGGCTGCATCATTCCTTGTCATTGCCCATGTTGTGTCCAAGTTGTTTGTTGTCAGTTGAGGGTGAGGCCTTGAGGTGAGAGTTGTGAGTCTGTCAAAAAAATACAATAAGCAAGCCACGACTTACCTTGGAATTACCATAATAGGTAATAAACCCGTGGTGCAGGTACAGGTAAGGGTACAGGTATGGCATGGCGCTACCTGTACCTGTACCCATACCTGTGATATTTCCATACCTGTACCCATACCCATGCTATTCCCTATTCCTCTTTCTACAAAAAAATCATAAAAGAATCAGAAAAAATACGAGAAGAATCCTTTAACAAATACACTTACAATTATGATAACTATATTTTCAAAAACAACAAAAACAAAGTCTTTGTTCCTGAACCCTTATGTACAGAACTACTTATGATTTGTCACGACTCCCCTATTGGTGGACATTCGGGTCAAGTCTGCACTTCTCATCTTCTTACCCGTCATTTCTCATGGCCTGGCATCACAAAAGACATTAAAATTATATAGATAGCTGCCAAGTGTGCATCCAAACAAAGGGAAAGTCAAAGGCACCGGCAGGCAAACTCCTTCCTTTACCCACTTCTAAACAACCATGGGAAGATTTATCTGTTGATTTCATTACGGGTTTACCTGCTTCCCACGGTTATATGTACTGCCATCTGCGTCGTTGTTGACCGATTTTCAAAAGAAGTTGTTTTTATTTCCACTTACGATACAATTTCTTCAAAGGACTTAGCTATCATTTTCAGAGACAATATTTGGTGTATCCACAGACTTCCTTCTACAGTCATTTCCAATTGAGGACCCCAGTTTGTTTCAGACTTTACTTCCGAATTATGTCAACTTCTCTCTATTTCCCAGAAAATCTCCACCACCTACCACCCACAGACTGATGGACAAACAAAGCGTATTAATAGAGAACTTGAACAGTATCTCCGCTCTTATGTAGCTAAGCAACAGACTGAATGGGCTGATTGGCTCAAATTTGCCCAATTCCATCACAATAATTCCCTTACCACCACCACTGGCACTATCCCTTTCAACATCACATGTAACTATGCCCCCTGCATGGGCTTTGAAGGAAAGGCCAAAGGCATGGGAAAAGAATTTGGCATGGAGATGGGAAAATCCCATAAAGAAGTAGAAGATGCATTAAATGAAGCACAAGAAAGAATGAAGAAACAGTCGGAAAGTAAAAGATCTGACGCTCCTAATTACAAGAAAGGACAACAAGTTTGGCTTTTGGCTGAACATTTGAAGCTACCTTACATGGCAAAGAAGTTGACTCAAAAATGGATTGGCCCATATGAAATCCTTGAGGTCCTTCCTAATGCCATTAAACTCAAATTGCCAAACTCTATCCGTATTCACCCTACTGTCAACATTTCATGTGTTAAACCCTATCGGGCAACCCTTCCGGGCCAACCAGTCTTACGCCCAGATGCAATTGAAGTTGATGAAGAAGGAGTGGAGCAGTTTGAAATAGAATATATTGCAGCATCATGTCTCAAAGGCTGCCAGCTTCAATATCTCATACATTGGAAAGGTTACGATGAATCTGACAGAACATGGGAATCAGGTGACATTATTAACACCGCCCCTCAGGCAGTTGCCGATTTCCATAAAAAGAATCCCTTGGCTCCTCGGAAACTTCATGGCCTTACCCTAGGAGATTTTTCTTCACTCTTCTCTCAATATGAAAACTTTACCGAAACTAATTATCATGGGACTCGCCTGGAATTTGAGTCTTAAAGAGGGAGTAGTGTTATGATATACTATATTTTCAAACTTTTTTAACTTAGCGCATTCACACACTTACTTTACATTCTTCAGACTTCGAAGTCATGTGATGTGCATGTGACCATGGGAAACTACACGTGACCTATGGTCTAGACAAACATGTTGCACACATGCCTTATTAATTTCCACTCTTTCTTTCTCAGCATCATCTTCTTTCTCTCACGATGTCTTCTCTTACTATCTATATCCAGTAGTCTTTCCCATGGACCCTATGGTCTGTGCACCAATCTGTAACATATATAAAGTAGCTGTAGTCAAATGGACTCCCCAGTCTAATCCATTTGTGCCTTGCAACCTACGTCCTTGCGAGTGCATTAAGGAAGACAATGTATCACCTCTCATCTATCTCTCCTCTACTCTTTATCCTTGGTTTGGTGTAGCCTCAATGAGTCCTGCCAGTGTTAGCTCAAGATCACTCACAACAGTACTCAGCCCCCATCACCAACAATGATGTAACTTGCCCTCTGAGGGCCTCTTCCATATCATCATTCCGAAGATCAAGCCTCTGCATGGCAGCCTGCAGGTCTTGAACCTGCCGGTCAATCTCGCTGATCTAGCAATCCAACCCATTATTAGTGAATTCAGATTCCAATGCATATAATACTTACTGGTTCATGTTGGACTGCAGGAGTAAGTTCCAGATCAGCCTCAGTGACCAACCTCTCATCTTCGCCCAGCTCTGGCTTGATGGCTTGACCTTTTCCCTTATCCTTCGCCATTAACCTAGGAACCTTCAACTTTGGCTTTACCTCAACTTTCTCTCCAGCATCTCTTGCCCTGTATCGTGAAGCAAGATTTCCCCAGCTACTGGCTGCATGAATAACATGCCTGTCGCTGTCTATAATCGCTGGAAGATCCTGGATCACACCACACCTATCCTTCTGAGCTGCACAAGGATCACAAGGCTTGAATTTCGCGCCATCGGTGGTCTTGCAAACCTTGCAAGACAGATCTTTTGTTTCACAATGTATGCATTGCTGCCTTGAATTAGTATAGGATTGATGAGGACATCTGGGAATTGGCCTTTCCAAAACTCTAAGTCTCCAAGTGGTCCAAATGCACAGCTACAATCATCACATGCAGACCCATGGCAGAAAATCAATTGCAGTGGACATTGAATGTCATTCCAAGGGCCATACACCCATTGTCACAACCTCCACCACCCTGTGACATTGCTATTCTGTGGGTATGACCACCCCCGACGCCCTGTCAGGTTACACTTGGTCACTCCACCAGCCACAATATGCTAGCATTCCCTTATGTCTCGGCGAGCATTCCCCCCGCTGCTCCAACTTCAATTCATACTGTGTGCCACTCACATCGCAGACATATAAAAGGAGGAGAGTCCTCCGTCCTGCTCGCCCTTGTCCTCTTCTCAGATTGTATCCAACCCCATCCCTCACATCTGCAATGTATGTCTCCCTTTTTTGTTCTCCAAGGTACATAATCTCTCAGGCTGCTCTGCTGTCATCCTTGCTCAGCACTTTGTGTTGTGCAGTTTCATCTCTCACGTTCCTTACATCTATGACCTTATTGCCTATCTCAGCTCTATGCCATTTTTTCCCCTCCCTATCCTCCCTCCCACTGTTGCCCATGTGGTGCTGATATGTTACTACATCTCATGATGGCCACAAACATCCAAAATGCTGGGCGACCATATTATATGGTACTACTAGGTTCACCCTGCCCTCTTGCATACCTATTTGCTAATGCCCTATTGCCAGTGCAGTCTATGCTGTAACTGGTATCACTGGGGTGATGGCTTAGGTAGCTCACCACGCTCCTCACCAGCAACATCACCTGCTGTCGATCAAGGTGTGTAACATTTGATCAGATATGCTAGCAAATGGCTATACTAATGTATTTCTACCTTGATAGCTGTGCAACTGCCCTTGGTGCCATCCCCCCCTGTTGTTGGGCAGGTCCAGCCAGGTGAACGTTGCTGCTACTTGAAGTGTGCAGTGACGAGGGTAGGATGCAAGTGCCAGTGGCATATGTGCTGCAAGCACTGCCATTTGGTTGGAGGTTGCATTGCTGAGAGCCACACCATTGCTGGCTCTCGTGCACCACCAATTCCTTCATCTTCAATACCAGACATCAATCCTGCCTTGCATCTGGTTCATTCACAATCTTCAACCTCTTCCTCCTCACTCTCCCACATTGATCCCACCTTACATCCCTTCCCTTCTGCTCCTTTGTTGATCGGCCTGGAAACCTTGGTATCTTCCTCTTCCTTGCTCTTGAACATTGATCCTGCCTTATGTCCCTTCCCTTCTGTTCCCTCATCGATCGGCTTGGAAACCTTGGCATCTTCCTCCTCACTCTTGAACATCGATCCTGCCTTACATCCCTTCCCTTCTGCTCCCTCATCAAGTGGCTCAGAAACCTCGGTGTCTTCCTCTTCCTCACTCTTGAACATCAATCCCACTTTACGTCCTGCCAGTGCCCCTTTGGCAGTGGGTGTCCAAATGGTGGATCCATCAATCAAACCCTGTCACATTTCCCAGCTTCAGCCAATTTTGCGGATCATATTGCCAGTGTCCACAAGAGAGCTGAAAAGAAGCGCCGGCACAATCAGGAAACCTTGCTAGAGAAGAGACGGGTGTGCAAGCATGTCCTTGCATTTAGTTTCCCCAAGGTAAGAGTATTCCTACATCCATTTGCACATTCATACTGCTTACTGACCATGTTTATAGAATGACAAGGCTCCCGTCACCATCGACTTCCAAGATGGATTTACTTATCCTTACTTCAAGCTTACGCACTCAGTCCTCATTGAACTTGAGCTGGTTCAGCCAGGGGATGAGATAGCATTGCCCGTGGTCCATTTCTTTGATCCTTCTCTCAACACTTGGGTTAAAATGAAGGTTGACAGCATCATTGAGCTCACCAAACCCTTGCAGAAGCTTTTCTTCAAGGGTGTCAACATCACCTCATACCCCCAATTTGATCACCATTTTGCTTGCATGTCCGCCTGTGAGGCAAACCCCCGCATCTCGCTCTCTCAAGAGCATACCTATGTCAAGCAGGCTCAAATGAACATGAAAGCCCGTGTGCTGGACACACTGGATGTACTATTGGAGCTCTCATCTGATGAGGGCTCCCACAATCTCTCTTCAGCACCTTCCCCATGGAAACATTGTGCACAGTCCAACTGGCCCCTTCTGCCCTCTCAAAAGCTGCACTGTGATTCTACTCCCTCAAATAATGGTATGTGTTGGCTTACACATCGGAGAAGATTATCTACTGATGTTCCATGTCAGACGATGTTATTTCCCTTCACGATGATGATAGCATTGCTGACCTCAAGGTTGATCAAACATCAGCCAGAGCCTGCCTCATACCCAATGTCGATGTGACCCAGGCAAAGTTCCCCTCAAGTTTCTACGCCATCAATGTTCATACAGCCTTCACATTCAGGACCACAGGCAAACTCATGGTGGAAGCACAGTTCGCATGCTTCTTCAATTTGCCTTGGAAGTCATCTATGTACTACTATCATAAAGCCCGGTGGTTTGATGCACCACATGATGCAAGGGACAATGCAGTAGCTGCTGGCTATTCTGATGCTGGGTGCTATAGCACATTTTTGGAAGCACACCCTGCCAAGGATGCAGATCTGAACATGGCAAAGCGAAGGCTGCAGGCATCCTAGCGCAATTAGTTCTATATCTCTGTTTGTTAATGAAGCTCTTTCATGATGTAACCATTTTGACATGTAACTACATCTCTATCTGTTAATGAAGCTCTTTCGTGATGTCATTGTTTGCTGTCAGAGCGCCACATATGCATAGGATGGAGTGCACTGGCAAGCAGCATCCAGTGGAGTACAACGAGCTCTGCCTGCACTCTGGCAGACTATGGCAGGAGTACACCAGCCCCTGCCTGCACTCCGGCGGAGTGCGACAGGAGTGTGCCAGCCTCTGCCTGCACTCCAGCGGAGTACAACAGGAGTACAGCATGCTCTGGCTGCACTCTGGCAGAGTACAGCACGCTCTCTGGCTGCACTCCAGTAGTGTATGCCTACCTCTGCCTATGCTCCGGCAGTGTCCAGTGGGGTATGCTGCCTGATGATGTCATGAACCACAATTTCTATATAGAGTTGGGCGGTGCCTGCACGCTCTCCGCTTGTCGTGCCCTTTGCCCTTTCTCTCCGTTGCCAGCAAGTAACCCACTCCCTCTCCCTCATATCTCTCTGCTCATAACGTTACAGTGTCTGATTATTTGCCTTCACCACCACCCTCCCCACCACCTTCTATTCTCTTCTTGCAAGATGAGCCACAGTACACCCACTGCTGTTTGAATTGTTCCCAACAGCTGCTCTGGTGCCGCTGGATGGTATGAGACAATGACTTTGGGCATTGGTACATCTGGGTAAGTTGTCATGTCCAATTCATTTCTACTCTAACAATGTTATGTAGTGCAACATGGGGGAGGACGGCTGTGACCAGTTCCACTGGGCTTATGATGATTTGGGCAAGGGAGCTCCATGGATGCCTCTGCAGACTACCAGCCTGCATCTCAATCGCAGCTGGACTCCAGCCATCAAGCTTTCCCCAGCCTTGCAGCATGGTCAGTTGTCCTTTCATAAATCACCCAAAAAGCATGCATTAGTGACTATATGCCATCGTACATTGTCCGCTGACGTTTCTCCACCTTCTCGGCACCGCACACCCTCTGTTGAACTATCTGGGTACTTTGAGCCACTGACATATGCACAATGCTGCAACTTCACCAAGTGCTACAGTATCATCTCTCGACCTCTCTCGATCCCCCCCAACCCCTGCCTTGAACACTCCTGCCATGAGGGTACATCCAGCAGTGTGTGGATCTGGCCATTTGACTTCTATGCAGACAAGATGGACATCGGATTCAAGAAATGTTGCCTCGAGTCCAATAAGCATTGCCCCGTGCAGAAGGTGTTCCAAGACTACTTTCATGTAAAGTTCGTCCAGTCAATGTTTTATGATCACTGTTGCCACTGGATGAGTGTCAGCTCATGGATGTGCGAACGATACATTGGATATGGACACATGGAGCGTGGCTGCTGGTCAACATTTCTCCGTCAGGAGATCAGAGGCGAGGGGCAATCGAGGCACTAGGAACTCCCTTTCCCTATTTCATTTGTAACACATTCGTTCATTATCATTTCTGTCAATACACTCGCTCTGTATATACACCGGGACTGTCTTGTCAACTCATCCATCGCACAATTAACAATGGATTCTATTGAGGGCATGGAACAAACAAACATGGAAACTACATAGGCCAATTACCAGGGCGAGTGCCCTGTGCATCTAGCTTGGCCCTGGTAACACGATTGTGGCGCAAGATCATTTCATCTAAAAAAAAGTCATACTTGCCAACCAGCATCTCCCAGCATATGGCATGATAGCCGCCAATCCACACATTTGTCTGCTCAGCAATCAATGAGTTGAAAAACCAGCCCTGGCCATCTTGACTGATCAGCTCAGGGAATGCGGTGGGATTACAATTTTCTTGACAAAATGTATGTGATTCTTTGTGCTTGGACTTGAAGTGGAACACGTCAATGCTGAGGCCAATGTTGTCAAAGTACGGGTCTGACTTGACATGCTGAGCAAGGGAACAATTGTTATTGAAAAAGATGTGATTGGGCTTGATCACCTCCATGCGGAAGATATGCTTGGTGAATTCCTTGGAATGACGAAGAGGATTAGCATCACTAGGTGACATCGCAAGAAATGGCACTTACCGCAATGCTGGCAATGCCTTCTGCACCAAACATTGTGTCTTGGCCAAGGATCATGCCACATGGCACCATGGCAAGTTGCTCATTGTGTGTTTGTGAACAAGTCAGCTTGGCTTGCAATTTCTTGTGTGCTGGGATGGGCAGCATGGATGTAGGTGGATCAGCATCTGTGACATGACTGCTTGGATCGATGTCAAACACCTCCTCATTGTTGACCACAGTGAGTTGAGATAGCACACAAGTGTTCATGGACTGGCTGGTTGGATGGGCATCACGGGCACGTTGAAGGTGATCACAGAGCTGAAAGCGAGACTGGCCTCTGTCCTGGTGATGAGATTCAACACGTTGATGTACCGGGTCTGTGCATGTAAGGTGACCAGACACCACCTGCTCGCCACAACCGACAATTACACAGATTCCTTCCAGATCAGCATGGACCAGACAAAAATGGTCTTGGTTATTCTTGAGTGGCACCTGGCAGTTGTGTGATCCACAGCATGGGTGGCCAACACAAACACCATCCATGACTACAACCGAACACTTGCGATCGACTACAGACATCTGTTAGCAAGCTAGGGTGGTTCAGTAGCAATACGTACTCACCACTGCCATGAGGACTGTAAAACCAGCGAGTGCACTTGTCACAGAAGTGAGTCAACTCTGGCTGCCCCTCAATGCACATGCGCTGGTTCCACGCCTGAACAAGTTCATTGAAGCGGTCCTTGTGGTCTCCAGAGTAGGTGACAACCAGGCACTCTTGCCGCTCTGTTGCATCTTCAAGTAGGCAGTAGAGGAGAAATGCCGACCATACATGTTCCGTTGAAAGTGAAAATCCAAAAGACCAACCTGGTGGGGGCTTGTTGGACTTGGCCATCAACGTGTTGTAAAAATTGGCACAGGCTGTAGCAGAAGTCCTTTGGCTCAAATTAGTGAATGAAGGTGGATGGAATGAAACTGTATGCACCAATGGTCCATCAACGCCAACCACATCTCAATTACTTGGCACTCCACAAAGTGATGCTTATTGATCTGGACGACATTGGGGATGCCACCATAGTAAATACACTCGCTCTTGAAGACCTTGAAGTTGTGGTGATAATTGATGTTGCATGCTATTGGATCATCAATCCTAGTATGGGCATGCACAATGATTTAAACACGTACCTTTGCAGGACAAGTGGACTGAGTAGACAGGGAGTGGACTGTTAGCAACTGTATACAAAATGCATTGCTGTTGCTGTGCACGCATCATCTGCATGCCTTTGAGCATATGAGGACAGGATGTGGTTGAACAGTACTGGCTGGGTGGATAGAGGGTTTGTGCAGCTGCGAAAAAAAAGGTATCAGTACTAACCTTGGGCATGAAAAATGGTGTGGACGCACTAAAACCATGCGAGATACCATGTTGATCAAAAACGGAGAGAGGCACATTGAGGAGAGACATAATCGATTCACCATGCCATGCTAAATCCCTGAACATTGACCAAGAGTCAATGATGGCATCAATGGGAAGGCCACATGCATGTGAGAGGAAGAGCTGAACAGAATGTGGAAGAACATTGGGTGTTGCTGAAGGTGATAGATTAGACAGTTGAATGAGAAGAATGTCATTTTTGATGGCAGTGGTGGTTGCAATAGAAAATCATGGAAAGGGATTGATTGTATCAAAGGATGGGCTGTAATCATGGTCGAGAGTGTTGCCAAGTCCATGATTTGCCCCAGAATGGCATGAGAGAAAAGTCCAGCAGATTAGGCAAATTGGTATGGTGGCACAGCAAAACAGTGGGGGTGGGGCATGATGGGGGGCAGGATGTGACAATCGGCATATAAGTATGGTTGAATATTATTGAATCTCTGCCCAAACTTGTTTGAGTCATGTGAGGGCATTTTGGCATGTGAGGCGTGCTATTTGGACTGCTTGGAGACTTGAAGTTTTGGAAAGGCCAATTCCGAGACTTTTTGGGATTGATAGTGAACATTTGTGACTCACCAGACTGAAAAAAAAATCTCTGTTATCAACAACACCTGTTGATATCTTTTGCCATTTTCTCTCCCTTACACCCACAGCCCCTTTGACAGTGTCTGTTACGAACCCTTTTCTCACCCCTTTCCTTTTTTTAGTCATGTGACCCTTTCACACTTTCACATATCATGTGACCTTATCTTTTTCCTATTACGTGACCATGCAAACTAGGTCTAGACCTATAACACATGTCAACCTCATGTATTTAATCTCCGTCAGTCTAGAATGTCTAGTACTGCCTCCTATTAATCTCCGTCTATCTTA